>NNCF01126922.1:287983-311044 GCA_002313205.1 Laupala kohalensis | reverse complement strand
TACGTTTCCTAGTATTTTTGACATTTAGTGTGGATGATTGGCATATCTTAATTAATTTTCCTACATTGCAGTTTTCAATAAATTGCTTTTATGTTTGCACAACATCGTGTATGAATGTACTGAATACTACTATGCCCACAATGACCTGTCCTTTAGTTCTATTCGCGTCAGAAGCGTTATCCGCGTTCTCCTGATCCCACGAGTTGCATTTCGCCCCACTGTGCGAAGACGGGAGGTGCTTTCAAACACCCACCACGCAGATTGAACGGGTGGAAGGCGGAGGATTGGCGTTTGCAGGGAATCTCCATTGAAGCGGCGTGGAGAAGGGGAGTGTTTGAAACGAGAACACACAGGAAACGCTGTAGCTGTGAGGGAGGTTCTTTACGGTCTAATATGATGTGCAGGGATATTATCGTCACCCAGTCAGTTCTGTCGTCTCGCACTAACTTCACAATGTTTGACAAGGTACAATATTCTCCTCAATCATTGTACAAAATATTCCCTATGCGAGAGCTATTCAAATCAAGCGCACAATTTTAGCGCCAAAACTCCATTTAGCGCATATTTAATTCCGTGTCCTCTAGTTTCTTATTCTTCCAGACCCTCATCTCCCCCTCTTGTGATTGTCGACTGTGGGAGACTTTTTTCTCCATATGATCACGTGTTTAACGTGCCGGAAGAGATATGTTCTTTTGACAGATTGACCGTTCATGACGAATGGCCCGAACAATTTGTAGCCAATAAGTGCGATCGATGAAGTAATGATAAGTAAAAGAAGCACAGAAACTTCAGCAAAACTTCAAACGCATCCAATTCATTTTACTTGTTCTCCACTAGAGCGTAGAGAAATGTACAAGGAACGAGAGAAGCAAGGGTACAATATTGAACTTCCTCAGCGAAACGCCAAGCGAAACGCTATTGCGCAAAAGAAAAATTGTAAATATCGCAAATATTTTCTATTAGATCCTCGTGGTCCAGAACTACCCTTCTTGGAAGTCGAGCATTCATAAGAAGGATCTCATCAGAACGAAAACAATGCACAGTCATTGTTTTCCGCAATGTCATTGATTTCGGACTTGAGAACACCATGCTCCCCACCCCCCGAAGGCTTCTTGTCTCTCTT
Source organism: Laupala kohalensis (assembly GCA_002313205.1). Classification (NCBI taxonomy): domain Eukaryota; kingdom Metazoa; phylum Arthropoda; class Insecta; order Orthoptera; family Trigonidiidae; genus Laupala; species Laupala kohalensis. The sequence goes on along the minus strand of NNCF01126922.1, from coordinate 309,921 downwards.
CACAGCACTAGACATATTGTTTGAATGTCCTGTAAAACAAGAATCTCCGAGAATATTAAAGATTTAGGGTAAGGAGGTCCAAATCAAAAAAATATTTCATGAAATTATGATTCCAAACTTTGTTTTTGTGGGCATGTAAAGAATTGATCTTGGACAATTCCTACTATCTGTGGTTTTCTCCACATTTTCAGTGACGATTGTATCTCTCGAAGATAGTTATCTTTTTTTTCCATTTTCTAATACAATTTGTGAAAATAGATTACAGAAAGAGAGGCGATTTTCCCATTGAATCGATTGAATGAAAACTCGTCCAATTTAAAGTAATCCAAGTTAAGTCCAATGTTAAGTAAGTAACCATTTACCATTCCTGAAAATGGTTTTGTTTGCTTCCGACAGACAGACAAGATATTCTTATTTAACAGGAAATTACATCAGATGTAACACAAAATTGATTCGGGTAATACAGTTTTTATATACTTATCCAAACAAAAACTGTTTTAAAACCGAAAAGGGAACCACTACATAATTGCAAATTAAAAGGCATATGATGGGGAAGTTCTCTAACTGCTTTATTACCCTATAGTTATATCAAGTTCACACAAGCTCTATATATTCGTACAGTTAATAATCGAGCAGTAACAACAAAAACGGAAAAGGTTCGGGCTTTGCAATGTTAATGTTATTTTGCCTTTGAAAAAGATTATTGTCAGATACATTATGTGTGTTACTAGAAAATATCAATTATTATGTAATTTTCATTATGGAATTCCATTTTCAAACTACTTTTTGATAACAATTAATCTTACTAACTAATCAAATCATTTTTTTANTCATTATGGAATTCCATTTTCAAACTACTTTTTGATAACAATTAATCTTACTAACTAATCAAATCATTTTTTTACGGAGAAAGTTTATTTCAACATGAATTTCCACTCAATACCAAAACTCTTTCAAACATTCCCGTTATACTTGTTTTAATGACCTTGCTCCTTCCATCGCTGCCATCAGCGGTTTCAAACCAGACATTATAGATATTTAAGGTGATGTAAATCTCAACGGAAGTTTACTTTTGAGATAAAAATTATATTTGAAAATGCTCTCTTTTTACCGCTGCACTTCAATACACACTTGAAAATTTCATTTATTAAAAACCTAGAAATATGCATACCCTCATTAAGTTTGTTCATCTTGCAGTCTATTTTGAGAATAATTACGTACAGAGCAAGGGTTAAATAAATGCCAGATTTTTTAAATTTTATCTCGGGAATATCAAAGATAACCACTACACACGATGATTTATTACTACAATTCGACAATGAAAATAAACACATTTAATACTCATTCTTGTGTTCAAATGCCTTCTCGTGCTGCTCCAGCTGAAATTTTTTCTCAACATTGACTTCAAACGGTGATGCAATGATATTAATANTTTTTTCTCAACATTGACTTCAAACGGTGATGCAATGATATTAATATAAAACGTATGAACGATTAACTTAACAGTAAATTAGTGTACACAAAAACCATTCACACTTTCAAACATATTCAAAATCAAGGCTAAATCAGTTGAAAATGTAAAAATTGAAAGATTAATTCCCTTGCCAAAGTTGTATTTTTCTAGTAAAATAAGTATGCAACCTGTAACAAGAATAGTAAAAACTGAAAACGAAACGACAGAAAGGGTAGTTGTAACATCAGGACCAGTTCAGTCCATCGATTTGTGAAATATTAACATTTTCACGCATCTTGCTAACCGTACATTCCTAAGAAGATTACGGGTCGGGCCAGTCGCCGCCAAATAAGGAAAAGTGACCGCCACTAAGCCTTCCCTTTCATTTTGTAGGTGCTGAACCGTTTTCATGTACTTATGAAAATTGAGTAGGACTGCCCTCAGAAGAATGTTTCAGAAGCGCGTGGCCAGTGTGAATGGAATATTTCCACCGGATGCTGAAATAATGGCCATCCCGAGAAGGACACTGGCATATCAGTAAAGACACAGTGTTCTCAGAAGCTGAGGGGTGACCAGGATTTGGAGTGCTCATTGTGGTAGGGAAGGCGTAATCACGTAACCTCCGCTTCCGTATATATTGGGAGGATTGAAGATCCTNGACTTTTCTGCGGAGTGTTAGGAAGTACCCGGGTTCTGAGATGTGACCTGGCTAGTATTGGTCGTCAGACCACTGAGAATTGCTGCGGTAATTCAATTACATTGCTATTAGGCGCGAATGACGTAACTTGGAACAGTTAATTATTTCGGGAAAAGCAACTTGTAAATTTTTGAGATTCGGATGATCTGGGTTGATTTCCGAATTAATTGTTAACACCAGTATTCATATCTGTGTGTAATTGATGCTTTCAGATAGCATTAACTGTGTAATGACATATTCATACTTGTATTTATGATTTGAGAGTTCGTTCAAGTTTGTAAATACGCTGATTTCAATTTAACTTGTATTAAAGGAATATTTTATTGTTATTACACGTGTGTTTAATTGCTTGGGAAACCAAGCTGGTGGCAGCGAACTCTACCATAAGGGTTGTGGTATTTATGGTTGAATCCCGCTTCTACCCAAAGAACCCACACTGCATCTGGACTTGTGGTGTGGTATAACAGTAGTGTGTTTGAACAGCAACACATCTTGTTCGTCAAATAATGAATTCACCTCGTATGTACAGTATCAGTGATGTTGTGCTCCCAATCTTAAATACGCCTCCTTCTACCCCAACCTACGCGAGTTCACTTCTGTGAACATGTAATCACGCTTAGAAGCAATCGATCTCTTCCTCGCCCATCTACGCTACGACGCATCCTACACGCAATGAAATCTACGACCCAACATATTACGTTCTCTGTCTGCCTCTCATCGAGGGTCGACTACCGAACGAGGAAATCCTTCTCTACAACCTCGTTTACTGAAAATGGATGTATGGATCCATAGAAAACATTTACTTCGGTTCGAATCTTTCATTTACACTTTATAATACAATATGCGAAATTCACCACTGTATTTATCGCCAACGAACTATAAAACCTTTATTTGTTTATTTTGTCTAAGTTTGGATAGCAACTACCCTAGAACAAATTGAAAGCGTTTAAATCGTTGACATGTGCTTTATTTTTTCCAAGAATTGTAAGGTATTGCGATTTTTTGAGAGTAACAAAAATTAACTAACATATATGCATAATATTCAGAGGATATAAATACTTGTAGTATCTGGGATTGAACATACATGTAACATATTTACTTACGACATTAAATAGTCCGGACCATTTTCCAAAACGAAGCATAATTAACTCAAGCAACATTTTAAAGTTAATTGTTTAATTCATTTTTCACTTTTTCACGTCAACCGTTTTTTACGATACTTCAATACTTGATTCAGCATTTTAATGAAATGAAAATAAAATCTGCACCATCAATTTTTAATGAACTGGAGATTTGTGCTCTTTTTATGTTCTTCTCTGCACGCCATTTAAAGTTCATTGCGCTGGAAATAACGTGGAATTAATTTACCAACTTTATTTCTCGGTATCTAAACGTTCACAATGCTAATTTATTCAAATATGCTCTACGACTTTCTTTTAACTGGTGAAAACGAATAAAATTATAAACTAGCAATAATTAACAATGCAAAATGTATAAAAATGCTAAAAATTCACTATTAAAAATTATGATTATGTATTAGTTATATACTCCTTATTTCTTTTGAATTGATATTTGACGGCGGATCAGGGAGAACCAAATCAAAAAGATCTAAACAGGTCATTAAAATCACACGACAGTAATACTTAGGAAGTCAGTAATCTGCATTGTATTCACGACATGTTTATAAACAATTAAACTCATTATAATAATGAATCGGTCAACAACAGATTCAAAATATTTCTTCAGGACAATGTTGCTAAGTAAGAAGCGTTAAAATGTACAAAAGTTGGAAAACATTATCCATCATACTCCGAACTCACAAAACTAGTATTTTTGTTACATCGTAACTATCTTAAAATGAAATTTAAAAATTTGGCTAAATTTGTGACGGTGTTGCAAATTAGTTCACATAACAAGTCTACCATCACTTTACATGAAATGTTAAGTGCGATAATTAATACTAAACAATTACGATTTCGAGTTCTTCTTACTTCACTCTACTCGCTCCACGAGCAAGACGGAGGTTCACTTCATTACTGGAAGATCAGAATCTGTTTGTCGAAACTTTGGTAATCAATGAATGGTTAAGTCGTTAACCAGATCCAGACCCATTTCGTAGATCATGTTTGACTAAGTCTCTTGAAACTCCGAACTGTCGAAATAAGTAGTTAGAGCATTCACGCACTTGTCGACTGCTTGCAACGCAATTTTCAAAGCACTGTCTCCGTAAAAATTATAGTTCACTAAGTGAGCACTCGGATTCAAAGAGACCCAGAAGAAGGTCAGATAAATCCAAATTTAGCTTCTTCTATTTTACGTTGATCATTTTGAAAATAATCGATTTGTCATATTTCGCTGAATTTCTGTTGTACGTAGAACGATGAGAGAGGGAGCTTTCCCACTTTTCTCGACGCATCTAGCTCTTTGAAAATTTAAAATATGAGAACTGCCATTTTATTAGAACCTTATATTAATATCATGTCAAGAAATATTTTATAAATATATATTGAAAAAAAAATTTTATCGACCCCCAAAATTTTGTTCCTGTAAAAGGCACTTAACTATGGTTTTCACGGTGCGGAATGGTCGTGAAAATTGGTCTCTTTACATAGTTCATAAACCATGCAGTCAAGAAAGTTTGTATTTTGGGAAGCATAAGCGGGAAATGATTATACATGGATTTTTATTATTGCCGGAAAACAATTGTATCCATAACTTATCAAAGTGATACCAAAATTTTGTGCTTTGGACAGATAGTAACATGTGTTTCACTTGCCACGAGATGTGAAAGTTTATTAGTTCTTTATGGAAAATCTGCTCAAACTCCAAGTTCTTTAAAACCGCGAAGAGAAGTTCCCACGCTTAAAATTGGGCTCCACAGTGAAAGCATCGCATGGAACTTTCCTGCGTCGTACCGCAAATTATCTGTCAACTAAACTGGCTGTAGTATAAAATACCAAATAAGGTCGACTTTCACCCATCTCTTTTCCCCACGAATAGTATTTTTATTCAATTATGGGTTGTCCAATTACAGGTCATTTCTACCCTCAAGTAAATACGTTTTTTATTTATTCACACATCTGAACACTTTTTTTCATTTAAATGTCTATTAAAATAAAGATAATTTTATAGCAAACAGTGTTATTAGGTTGCCTAAGTCAAATCAGTTACGACTCACGGTTGTCCCGCTTTAAAAGTCGAATATTTTAGCAAAAGAACATTGCGCTACAGAGAAACTAGCGAGTGGAGAGCGTACCATCCTGTCTGATGAAGGACAAAGTCAATCTACAAAGTCTGAACACGAATGTTACTTATAGAGAGGTCATTTTGCGTCTTTCGGTGGGTTCCTCCTCGAATAGTTTCTACATTTCGAGGATATTTTTCGAGGAAATAATCAAAGATTATGATAAAAAATGTTTTTTAAAGAATATACTTAACATTTATTACAAATCCTCAAAAATTTCAAAAGAAGATTTCGAGGTTAAAAGGTAAAAGATGTGTTACCGTGTAGATTCAGGATGCAGTAACAAGTTTTCTTAAAATACTAGAATATACAGATTTCCGGCGGATAAGAAGACAAGGGCTACGAGTTTAAAACTGCCGGAGTAACATCCAACAGAGCATTCGCAATTGTTTGACGTTAATATTATTTTATGTGGTAGTAATTGTTGGAAAGATTTAATTTTTCTTTTTTATTATTACTAAACTGGATTATTCACTTGTTGATTCATTTTGAACAACCTAAATTCAACTGTAATTCTACTGTAATACATGTAAAATAATTTGTACATGTAAATTTTTTGCGTTAAATTTCAAACATATTGACATTCTATTACTATTATAACTCGCAGATAACTTTTTATCTTATCTAGGAATTTTTGCTGAAATATTTGAATCCGCCTTTACCTTAGGACCCTTGATCGGAATTGATGGGATGGTCCCTTGCTTGCTTCTGGAGAATAAATTAGTTTATTGTCCTCCACGTGGTCATACGCAGTTTGTACTGCATTTTTGACAATAAATTTATTATTATTATTATTATTATTATTATTATTATTATTATTATTATTATTACTGTTAAATGACAGATGGAAGAAAAATGTTTTAGTGGGATGATGATATTGCACAAATTTTCAGTGCTTCAAATACTTCGACAGTATTGGAAAAAATACCTTCCTTGCAGGGAATGAGAGGACAATACTGGTAAAATAAGTATTGAATGTATTGTTGTACAATTTACAACACACTGGTTGCATTTTCATTTTGGTATATTCCCATTTAAATTAATACTAACTAATAAATAATGAATTATTAAATCATTAAATAATGTTAAATAAATACTGAATTATTAGTAAATTATTTTAAAAGATAACACTATGACAACGTCAAAGGAGATTTTTTTTGTTATTAACTACAACATTTAGCGACTGTTACAACTCCCAAATAATCTTCAAAACTGTGTTCGGGCATATTTTATTGCATTTCATGGATTTGCATTCGCAAATTCAAAAGAATAAATAAGATTTTATTAATCTATCTATTTTTCTAAACGGGCGATTTGTAAAATATATTTTGTTAAAACTGAATGGTATGTACAAATATTATTTCATGACCTAGAATACAAACATTATAAGAGCCCTGATGTATGCACTATAAACAGTGTTTTATACTAAGTGCAGTAGATTATATTTCGCAGTTTGTAAACTTGTGTTTTTAGTCTGTGGAAACAGGGAATTTGCAATAGAATTAACGAAAGTGGCATGTAGCATTCCCTTGTACCATCGTGGTGACACAAAAGGGCTCACGAAAATTTTCTAAATCCAGCGCGCTTGGAATTTGGAGCTGTTAGGTTTGCAATGCCACGTCTCTGCGACAAGGAAAAAGCTCCTCACTTTCGTTCGACCAATCATAGGCAAACTTAAAACTGCTTCCACATTTGGCGGACCAATAGAACACTACTACTGGCGAACATACCCCTATTAAAACGTAACGAGAAAAAATGTTTTATTACTCTTCAATTAAAGAAACATTTTGTGATTTTTTGTTATACACATCTTGGACTTTCAGAACAAAACGTGTTCATTTTTTTGTTAACTACAATAAAGTTTATTATTCTCTATATTTGAATGACATCTCAATTTTCGTTGTCACAACGCCATCCTACGGAAAACAAAACAAATTAAATTTCTCCTTAAAAAGAAAAATTCTTCTTACTGTAAAACAAATATTGCTTAATCACAAAATTTGAATATCATCGCAAGATATCGCATGAATTTTGTGAGATATGCATTCAGTAATTACTTATAAATAATCTTATAACCTCTAAATTTTATTCAGTGGCGCTAAGAACTCAAAGCTCATTGGCAATAATTAATGTGTGTTGTAATTTCAAATGATATTAAGCTCTTTTATACTGTTTTTAGACGTCAATCGGAAATGAAGCGTAATAGAAAGCAATTTGATATAAAATGAATGAATAACACTAACTGTTAATTCTAATGATATCTTTAATAGTTAGAAACCAATAAATAAATTACGTCTGTGAGAAATTCTTTCACGAGGAATTATAGGACCCTTTGATAAAAAGCGACCGAACATCAGTATGCAAGTGAAATGCAGAATCGTAACGACATATTGTACACTACTGAAAAGAAAAAAGGGCCCATTTATTTTTCTAAGTCCCACGCTCTGAGCAGTTTCGGATTTGTTAAGTTTGCAACGCCTCTCTCCTCCTTCCCCTTCGACTGGGGAAGTTTCGTTCGACCAATCGTAGGTCTATTTGAAACGGCTCCCATACTTGGCAGACTAATAGAAGACATCGTACCCCTGGTAAATCGTAACGAGACAAAATGTTTCATTACACCGCTATTAAAGAAATATTTTGTATTTTTTTATTATACACATTTTGGACTTCTATTACAAAAATATTCTGTATATTTTTGACTTCAATAAACTTTACCATTCTCTATATTTAAACGACATCTCGAGATTCGTTGTCCCTCTAGGTCTTCATAGACAATGTAAAAGATATTAGAGTTTCTGTAAAAAACGTTTGCGTAAAACTGTGATAAAATATAGTTCTTAACAGAAATTGAATATAATTGAAAGATATCGTGTGGAATTGGTAGAATTCAAATCACAAATTACTTATAAATATTCCTATAATTTCTTATATTTATACAGTGAAGTAAAGAAATCAAATCTCATTGCCTACAAGTGATGTGTATTGTCGAAAGTAATTTCACATAATTTGCGATTCTCTTAAATTTTTCATATGAGAAAAGGAATTAAATAAATATGGCAAACGTTTGTCTAAAATATGAACTAATAACACAAACGTTTTTTCTCGTGTTATAGATCACATTAAACCACTCAAGGAACTAATAAATTACTGTTCTAATAATATAATGATCTACAATATAACACTGGTTGTAATCGTGCAGCATATAAAATCGTGATCCGAGATTAATATTACAAAAAACGTGTTTTAGATTAGAACAAATATAACTAAAAATGAAATCTGTTTCATTAATTTATTCAAATGAAATTGTGAAATACAACCGATTCTTGTTTTTTTTCTTTGTTCCTACTTCTCTTTTTCTGTTCCTTTAAATTTCATAGTTCAATTAAAGAACATTAATTGTATCTATTAATAATTATGTTTAAATATGTGATACTCTTGACAGAAGTCAAGAATATACAGAATATGTTTGTTATAGAAGTCCAAAATGTGTATAATAAAAAAATACAAAATATTTCTTTAATAACGGTTTAATGAAACATTTTCTGTCGGTACGATTTACCAGGGGTACGATGTCTCCTATTAGTCTGCCAAATATGGGAGCCGTTTCAAATAGACCTACGATTGGTCGAACGAAAGTTCCCCAGTCGAAGGGGAAGGAGGAGAGAGGCATTGCATACTTAACAAATCCAAAACTGCTCAGAGCGTGAGACAGAAAAATAAATGGGCCCTTTTTTTCTTTTCAGTAGTGTACCACACGACATTAGCTCTGCGTTTATTTATGACTTGAATCAAATTATATGATTCATATACCCTTACTAACAAAATGACACATAAATGTATCATTCTTCCTTGAGCATCCATCAATTTCCAGGCAACTGAATACCCAGATAAGGGCGATTAGAACAACGATAATTGTGCTCTTGATTTGTGAACTTGATTAGTTTTTTGCGTTTTTTGGAACACAGCTCGAAATTTTATTGCCACTCGGAACGAATCTAGCCCGTAGGCCAGCTATTCAGAACAAGTAGGTATCTCACCAATTTATTATTCATCGCCAACGATCCCGGAGGCAGTTATTCCTCCCGGGGAGATTTGGACAGTGGAATTCGAAACAATACGACGATGAACTGCGAAGAGCGGTCCAGAGCGCGTTTGGAATTACACCACAGCATTACAATATAATTGCATGCCTAAACAGCTTTAATAAATAATCGCTGACTTACTTATAATTGGCTCATGAATGCCGCCGTTCTTGCCGCGCCCCATTCAAGGCCATCGAGCAAAGAGCAAGAAGGAGGGGGAGAATGGTGAACGATAGAATGATCAGAGAGTGTACGAGAGCAATTAAAGTAATGAGGTGAGAATCTTAATTTAGAAACTTTATGTGCAGAAATGAATTCGTCTTATTTGCTTTTCTGGATATCAATATTTTCCTAAATCGGTACAGCTTTATGTCATAGTTCAGATATTATTATTTAAAGTAGATGAAAACACATTAATGCAGTATGAGTGACAATGTGACTTTATGATTCACCTGACTTTTTTAAATGAAAGGATGAACTATTTTTTATCAACTCGTCCAATAAAATTTGGACCTTGCGGCGCTAATGTTTGAGGAAAACCATCTTGAAGTTGCACGGTCTCTTACGGATAAAACCTAAGAATGAACGGTTTTTTAAATAAATACCCATCCCATGTCATTTGTAATGGTATAAAAAACATATCACACGCGCCACAACTTGAATATAGAAGAGAGCAGTACAAAAATGTCCTAGCCTTACAGGGCAATTGAAAAAGTTATTCAATAAAAACTGTAACATACTGTAGTAAAACTGGAATTCGGCAGCAATTGTTAATCGGTAAACAATAGTCAGTAATTAATTGTGAAGTAAGTCATTCCGCAGACAACTTTTCAAGTACATATTATTAATTATATCTTTTAAACTGGTACTAAGTAGATTTTAATACATCATAAATAATTCATGAAATACTGTTATAATAACTGTTATAAATATACCCAGAATAGATAGCATTAGTGAAAGTTTCTTTCATATTACTATAAATGTTTGCAAGCAGTTCAGCATGAGAGTGCACCGATATCAACATGTTTTATGTATTTACCAGTGTAACTCATCCAGCGTCGTCCCAGGGTTTGAATTGGTCTCTTCCCGATCGCTTCACTCAATTTCACGTAGTCTCGTTTCCACAGAAATACCTCGTATCTTTGACGACGCCGACAAAGCATTAGCCGCATTGTGCGTTCGCAGTAAATTCGTAAATGTCCATTGGCGAGGCGAAAAGAAATTTAAAATTTCGTACTGGATTATCTAAACCGCTTTCATTTTACCAAGTCTGATAAAAATCCATGAAATGGTTCAGATTTGCGTACTTCATAAACTTTCAAGTATAGAAAAATAAATAGTCCACCTTATGAGGTTTTCCATCCTCTTTATTATGTGGTGATGTTCAGGTATAAGGTCTGCTCTTCTACCGAAGTCATGATTTGGATAAGAGAATTGGGAAAGAGATATTATGAGTTACCTGGAAATGAAATATGTATCCTGAACGGACATTGGACTGAGAAGTGTCGGAAATCACTGCTAAAAACGTGACCCCCTTTGGTCAAACGTGACCCCCTTTGGTCAAATAGAACCCTAGATCTCCCGATCAGTAGAGTTTTGGGAGAGCGAAGACGCTACTAGTATCGCTTCATAGCAAAACAAATATACCTTATCATGAAGAAACTGATATTCCTAACATTGGTCGTCTTATATAATATGATTTATTTCTTCCTCGTATTTTGATGCCTAGACGAAAGGTTTATGTCCGTCAAAGTAATTTTCCGAGTAATAACCAAAATTAATAAACAAATTCTATATACCAAATTTATTAAATACCTATGAGAATTAAAGACATTGTATTGTATTGTGAACCTAATGCAACATATTTATTACAGATATAATACATATGTAACTCAAAGAATATAAAAATTAAGAATTTTGTAACAAAAGTAGCCAACGATGTAATAGATATTTTTTCTTTCATTCTACGTCCCATTTTCACGAGTTTCATGGGAGAGAAATTCTCTTTCTTGTTTTATATCTGAAAAAAAATGTCACAATATTACATCAATAAACTCGTAATTATATCATGCATGATAAATACACATATTGCGAGCCAATAAAATATCATATTGACCGACATTAAAGTAATTAGTAAACAACTATATTAATAACTTACCTCCATACGTTTACCAAGTCCCTTTATCATAGACATGAACATCATCGATATAGTGGGGAGTTCGTTTTTATAAAGCAGCGCATTGGATATACACAAAATGTTTGGGATGATAAATCCAACTAATATTGGCGTATATACAGGATTGTACTTAACAATCCGTTTCGAGCAGTTTGTTTTCAAGACGCGTACCAAAACTGGGTTGCTCTGAAGAAGTAGATCACTATATTAGTTCCAATTCAAAAGATGGAACACATCGTTGTTTGTCGTATTTACATTTGAATATGAGGGTTAGTTTTTGTAATGTATTATCTAAATGAAATAGATACCAACTTACCCGAGCTGCGTAGTAAAGCACGAAACCAATGGTGGAGTAACAAACAAACTGCACAACTTTTTTCATCGTGGATTTACAATATAAATTCTCACCAAATACGGAATGCATTCATCACGTTTCTATGTTGATTTCACAATGTTTGTTTACTTGAGCGACAAATGACTGATGGTAGGTATGGGACGGTGCGTGGCGTTTAGGGTGGCCATGGTTGTTTATTCCGTTCGTATGGTGTGGTTTATCTAGTCACCTATTTACATGTGTATTATATGTGTTAAAAACATTTTCCTCTCTTCATAATTATATTTTAAAAATTGACTTTCGTTCTTTTACCGGTTATGATACTAATTTTCGATATTATTTCAATCAATTATTTTATATAATGACAATTTCTATTAAGAATATGGAAAATGATAATTTCATTCAAGGAAAATAATAAATCAAGGTATCTAGTAAGGGCCTGCGTAAAGCGACGAAGCATTTTGCAAAATTCCTTTTTTTAAATCTTCGAACCCTCACGCGCCATGCACATTTATACATCTATGATTAATTAAATTTATATCAACTTAATTTTCTTTCAACACTGAGAAGAAAAATTACAACTATAATGACAAATAATAGCAAAATTAAATCAATAGCTCAATATTTTCCACAATATTTGCTATCAAAAATGTTTGAATTATGTTTCGTAGGTTTTATTTGCACTTTCTCTTTTGTGTTTAGTAAATAGAGGATACTTCATCTCAAAATCAGAATGGGTTTTAGCGGTAGAGAATAGGTCTGTACGATTCTTGCATATTTTTCTTGCTCACTTTGATAGGTAAATAATTACAAAAATCGTAGTTAGGCGATAAGAATGTTAACAAAATAATTTTGTTATATTGGGAGTTATATACGAAGCAGTGTATTCTGATCTTTCTCTTTCCGATCTTTGTTAGTATAGAAGTAAATTTATAGAAAATAAATACAAGGACTCTCCAGGAAACTATTTCTTTAGCTTCTTACCAACCCTAATGATCTGTTAAATAGATCCATGACATACCTAAATTGCAGTGGAATTTATGATATATTTTTCGTATATTTAATGCAAAAAATACGATATTCTGAATTCTGTACTAACGTGTAAGGCAACTAGTTCGTATTTGCTACCGTCAAAACCCCTGTAAAATGCAACCAACATCACAGGCGCGGCATTGTGAATACTTGTGCGTAGCTTAAAGATACGTACGGTGATTTAGGGTATCAATGGATGTTTTCTAATAGATTAGTACTAATAGGAATTACTATACTTGATTCAAATAAAAACACTGAAGGTTATGATAGCTTTCTCATGACTCGAAATATTTTTCCAGCTGAATGGTACATGCTGAAGAGACATTCGATAGTTTAATCGATAGGGGGCAGAAAACGAGAGATCCGTTATGGAATATCTGGGACCACATATCTATTTCATCACGATTCTACTTCGTCAGATGTGAACGGACAAAGTAACATTTGTTTCATCCAAACACCATTTGAAAAAAACATTTTTAGCTACGAAAAGAAATAATGTTAACATATTTAGGGGAATGCGACTTTTTCAAAGAATATTCTTTTACGACTTCTAAATAAGAGAAGCAGTTTTTGATTGCATGGACTTAACAACTTTCAGTTCACCTCATATATGAAAGATGATTGAAACGTGATAGAGATTAGTGAAAGTTTTATACATCTTGAATCGTGATAAGAGAATAAACTTTTCGGAAAATAACGATATTTTTCTTCTCTTTTAAATCCAGAATCATACTTTGTTATTACAGGTGGTATGCGTATTGTATTCTATCTTAATTTATCTCCTTTGTTCATGGTTTGAACACGTCTCTATTTTCTTTACTCCTATACCTGTACATAATAAAAGTGTTATATCGCCAGGGAACTGATTCCATGGTTTCTCTTATAAGTTATGACTGACGAGAGTGTAATATTTTCCTATCACTCTTTCACTTAAATGGATCAGACACCTGCAGTAATCAATAACCTTAAATGTCTTGAAAGTTACATTTTTTCTAGTTGAACTCGAACGTCTCGATTCTTTTCTGAAGCAGGGATGAGATGCATAATGATTTCGAAACGGTAAGTGAAATGTCCCACCAACGTCAACTAATCTTCTACCATTGAAAAAACCCAACAGCCATGATCTCACTCATCATTCTTTATTTAATATTCTTGGTTAATGTGCACTTACATAACCATCACATATATATCCTTTACTAAGACAATTCATTATTGACTCTTCTTCTCAAAAGAAGAACTGTATAGCAAATACGGGCATAATTACACCTATAAATCACTCACATTCACTAACAAATATTAATAAATTTATAAAGATATATAAATTTGACAGTTTTTATTTAATCATGAAACGTGAGAAGTATATCAAAACATAAATTGTCACGACGCATTTTTCAAGGATGATTTGTGATTACAGAAAAATACATCTTGAAGTGTTTCATCTGCGCGTTGATACTCTATTTACTAGGGACTCCATCACTCTGAAATTTCAGCGGTCATCAGCGTATTGAGCCAAATAAATGAATCGATAACTTGTTTGGTCTAACTTGGGTGAGGTTTTTAATGAGCGATTTTTCACCTATTCCAGAAAAATGTCGGTGTAGTCCCGAAACACAACATAACTCCTTTCCATCTATTCTCCATAAAGTAGTTTGGTCTCTTTGCCTTTTCGTCATCATATCACAAAATAAGGTATAAAAAATAAACAAATCAAAATTAGAAGGAAGCCAGATAACCTCAACCATAGACAACCTACGATTTCGACTCCAGTCAGAGAGACTGAGGTCTACAGCGACTGGTCCTCTATTTTCTTTTAATGGAGCTTTAGGACTCGCCAACATCAAGATATTTAGACCTTTTCGCTCTCTGTTGTCCAACCTCTCTATTCCAAAGGTGTGTCGTAAACCACTCTGCCCCCATTGTCAATGAGTATATTGATATTTGTTTGTAGGCCCCAGTTATTTGTGCCTTTTATATTAGTTCCTCTAAGAGATAAGTCCCGTTAATATCATGGGGACAATTCTCCTTGAAAGAGCCGTCTTTGTATTGCACCGACTACAAGAGTTATTAACATATTTTGATCTGTTAGGTTGCAGGAAAAAACAGAAAAATGTCTCATCTGATACAATACAGATACTGGTGTTCTCGAGTTGTGGAAACAGGAAGAGTAATCCTTGCTTAAGCTTACAGTGCGTATAATGACACAACTGTACTTCAATTACTCGCCAAGATAGTGTAGGTCATATCGTTGTCGAAGTCGTATGTGAAGAGTGGCAATTTTGTTAGTGACAGATGTGTCGTACATTAGTTGCATTTTGACTGTTGACGGGTTATTAGCCGAAAATTTTCTTGAACAGTTGCTTATCCCTGTGTGAAGATATTGCGTGAAATTTAAATGTTTGTAAAAAGTTTAGTTTTAGTCTCCTGAAAAATCACAGTTTTTGAGTTATGCCACTGTTCCAACTAATGATCGAAATGAGTTTTATTAAGAAAAAGCAAGTTTTAACTGAGAATGTAAGGAATGAAACTATGTTGTGAACTATCAAAAGGTATTAATATATTACTGAACGAGTACATTTTACATATAGTTCAACAACGTACGTGTATAATTGATTCATCTAGATCACGACTGTCCTGTCTCAAGAATCAATAATGTAATGATGGAAATTCGTTTATCATTGTCTAACTAGTCTTCTTTGTAAACCAATGACATGCAGCCGAATCAAGAAGAATCAATCTAATATTTTCCTCAGTGTCGTTCTTTTTACGGAATGTAACCTACTTATGTTTATCTTAAGCGTGGTAGGGTACCCTTTGAAAAAAATATAGATGATTTCCAGTTTTCTTTTAGAGCGTGAATTAGACTACAATAAGTATGTGGAATTTTTCACAGCATCTTCACTGGAAAAATATAGTAATGCTGAGATGTACGTCTGTATTACAACTCAGTGATTAATATTTTATAGTGGGGAAAACCTAATTGCGGTTAATGAATTAAAAAATTATTACTATTAATCCTGTTTAGTTTATTTTGTACGAAGATCAAACTGAAGTTATTAACCCAAGGAGCATGATCGTATAGGGTATACAAGTGTTGCTATAGTTTTAATCACGAAGGGAGTATTCTTAATAACTTTCAGATACTAATAACTCACAAGACCGTCAGTGGTGGCTCAATGAATTTCATTAATTTGAATTGGGTGATGAAATTGAGTCTCAATCTGGGCGTGACGTTCTAATGAAACGGAATTGGCCGTATACTCGGAACAAGTTGTATTTGGTTTCCTTGATTCTTATAAGAGGTGCAGTTCCCTGACATAAGAACGTACACCGTTCGTATCCTGCCATCTCCATTCCCTTATGTTTTGTTTAGAGAAATTTTATAGGTCAGCCTTACTTTAATTGAATAAAATACACAGATTTTAGTGACATGACTAAAGAAGGCTGGGGAGACTCTCCTTTCGCGCTGGGCCTAACAAATTAGAACATAGCGAACAGTGTTGCCATATTTCTCTACTGTCACTCCCGAGAAAAAACCAGATACAGAATACAACGCTTGGCTGTAATCGTGCAACACACAAATATTTGCTCAGAGAGTAACATTACTAAAAAGTTTATTTTTAGTTCTCAGAAAATATAACACAAGGAACATATCACTTTCAATTAGACTTCCAAATAACACTGAGTTGTATTCATGCATATTATCTACGGTTATCAGACAATAAAACATTGCAATTAATATTGCATTTATTTAAGTATCATACATTGTCCCAGATATGAATTTCATTATTTTCTCCACTTTCTTCCGTTATTATCGACATTCCGTAGAATTCATTGATTTCAATAGCTTGGGGCAAACAAGGTAATTCAGAAGCATTCTTTACATCGCTTTTTACGAATCAACATGATTGTTCGTATTTGTGAACATAAACATATTGATTAGACATTAAACATGATTTTTAAAGTAAGGATAAAAAATCAGCGAAACAGTTGATGAGATAACACATACAAAATTTAATGTAAAGTTATTGTAACTAGTAGGTTACAGAATTTCAGATTCAGGGTCATTTTGTAAGAAGAAGTTACAAGAATGAGGAAAAAACGAATAACAGAACAATATGCAATTTATAAAAAATAAAAAATGCAACCTATATATTCATGAAAAGTTATTCAAATCTAATATTTATACCTATTTAATTTATAAAACCCAACTCTCAAACTCACGAATGTTACTAGATGTAGATTTGATCTGTGCGAACACAATTAAACAGCCACATCACTTTTATTTAACTTTCCGAATATTTCTTTGTAGGGTTTATGCTGGTCATCGAAGATGAAACGCTCGTTATTTAATAGAATTTAGTAGGATTTCATGTTTTATTTGGATTTAATTTGTATATAGATATAACTTAGTTGGGTTTCATGTTCTATGACTTGAAATAATACCACTTTAGAATGCATCGATCTAAAATTCAAACAATTTTAGAGAGCGAACGTAATAGCAAATTTATTATTAAGAAGATATTCGGAGTCCTTTTATGTTACCAGGAAGGTATCACCAGGACTAGTTGGTATTAACAAATATTTATCGTGTAAAAATATACCTATATTCTTTTAGATCTATATTTTTACCTATATTATGTGTTCTTCATACTGCCATTCAAGGAAATAAAAATAAAATGATGTTGAAAGTGATAAGTGCTTTCTAGTTATTACCCTAAAACTCTTTTGTGGTAAAAACAAAGGGTACCAAAAGGAAATTAATTTATTTAAGTATCTTCCAAATTTGATAATCAATTAACAAATTATTTAGATTTGAAATATATTTTATAGTTCCATAAGATATCGTCTGTTATAGTTCATTTTACTTATTATTCCTTTCCCCCGTCTCCCCTAAGGAAGACGACTGAAAAGGCAATGCATGCTGTAATTTTCCTATTATTGTATACACTACGTTTGCCAAATTTAATGAAGTTTCAAACTTCTGCATTAAGGGGTGAAAATGGGGACGGTTTGAATCATATTTACACAGTGATCATACTCTAGGATTTAATTCAAGTGGACAAAATTTCATCAAGCTCGGAAAAAAGTAATGGATTTGTATAAAAGCAGACAGCTCCCTTATATTCGTTCATGGGTGAAAGTTTTTTGCGTAAGTATAGTAAGCACATGGTTATGATGAAATGCAACAAAGGGTTTATGTGCATTCAAATTTTCTAATTTTTTTACATCACTGTGCAATAAGAATTATTAAATCTTTAATAAAATGAATAAATTTTTATTCAGAAGTTTATTTCAGAGGCAAATTTGTTTCAATGCTATTTCAGGAGTAATTGTAAATTTATTTATACATTTATTAACACACTATATTAATAATACTATTTTAATATTTATAGTTTTTTCGCTTTTTGAGCTCGAAATCTACTTGTAAAATTTTTGACAATTCGTAATAAATGGTACGTATAATTTCTTTTAAAACTATTTTATCTTAATTATAATAATTAGTATTCTGAAGCCGGGACCAATTATGATATTTCATTAAAACCTCGAAAAACATCTCAGACAAACAGAAACTATTCCCGGAACGATCGACCGAAAGAAGCAAAATGACCGCTCTGTAAGTAATACTTTGTAAGATTGACTGTCCTCCATACGACAGGATAGTACGCTTTCCGCTCACTAGTTTCGCTAGCTTCTCTGTTGTGCAATGTTCTTTTGCTTAAATATTCGACTTTTATAGCGCGTCTACCGTGAGTTATAACTGATTTTGTTTAGGCAGTCTAATACCATTGTGTAAGCAATAAAATTTTCCAATTTTTTTTATAAATTTCAATGAAGATAAGAGTACAGATGATTGTATAAATTAAAAATAAAATAATTTTATTCTTTATTACTTGCAGCCTTGACCTGATGTAAGTGGGTAACCCATCCACGATTTGTTTCATGTATTTTGTACAGACCTTATTCGGTATCTTGTATTACTTCGTAGTTCTGCACCACACATCAGTCGCTATGACTCGACCCTCAACGGTAAAGAGAAGAGTGATAAGGATGAGGGAGGAAACACTCTCGTGACTAGTGTAAGAGACAACAGTATCACCGAGAGAAGTCTATTCGCGTTAATATTCATCAGTATGATTAGTGCAATCGTATCTCAAATACAATGCACATAGCAAAATATTCTCTTTAATATCAGTATAACTGGTAATATAATCTATATTATCTTGTATTTATTCTTAAATATTACTAAACATTATTATCATAACATCTTTCATTCGATTTTCAGAAGATCAGAGGTAAGTTTCCAGACTGTAATTTTCGTGTGTAACTTTTCTCCGTATTAAGTGTGTTTTTTTAATGCTCTGCATCAATTGAAAATCTTTGTAATTCATTTTCCAATAAAATATTAACAAAAATTCCGTCATTAAAAAATATTAGAAGGATATATTTTAATATAATTTTAAGACTTACTGTCAATAAAACTGGTCGTTCTCGAATTATACATTTTTAAAGAACGATTTGCGACGGGAGGCACTATTTGCTTGTTCCATCTGCAATAGAAATTCAGTCAGTCATAGTCTAACGCTTTTCTTCACACCAATCAATGCAAAATAGAATAAGATAAATTCTGGTATACATCGAATTCATGCGGACTTTCTGGGTCTCTATTCATAAGCGACTATTGTTACCGCTGTCATAATTAAAAACATTTTAATATTTTACTTTATATCAACTGCATGATACGTACTATTTTACTGGTTCAAAATATTCCATGATTGTCGTAAAATAACACAGGACAACACAGTGGACAAATATTCGTCATGACATATTTTATGTATGACTGTAAACTACCGATTTTGTACTTAAATGTATTCAAGTGAATGGACGTAATCACTTATCAGGATATAAATCGTGTGATATGAAATGCAGTCATAATTGTGTACAACGTGTATTTATTTTTCAGATTTTTCGACTGCATGCTACGAGAGCTTTTTGATACATCACTTCAACAAAAGCAGAAAAGTATTTCCAATATCCTAACGAATGAAGGAATCAGAAATAGATATGAATATTCTTGTCATGATTTAACTTACAATAATAATAAATAATAAATTTATTGTCAAAAAACAGTACAAACTGCGTATGACCACGTGGAGGACAATAAACTAATTTACACTCCGGAAGCAAGCAAGGGACCATCCCATCAATTCCGATCAAGGGTCCTAAGACAGAGGCGGATTTAAAAAAATTTAGCATATGTTCCTAGATAAGATAAAAAGTTAGCTGCGAGTTATAATACTAATAGAATGTCAATATGTTTTTAATTTTACGCAAAAAATTACATGTACAAGTTATTATCGAACTATAGATTATTCTGAGTATAGAGTTTAAAAATCATAAAAGTTAAAAAAAAACTAAATTCACGATTTATTGCTACAATAAACACGACCCTAGACAAAGCCTAGAGAACCTGTATAAGAAATCCGCCTCTACCCGAAGGAAAAACGGAGAAAAACCCGGGCCAGGATGGGGCTACAGAATTTATGTACACAACCGTGCCAAAGTTGAGTACACATAAAACTAAATTAATATGAGCCATAAGACACAACAATCATGCAACAAAATAGTTTTTGAAATTGTTATAAGTTGTTTAAAAAGTACTACAGCTATGGCGTGATAAAGTGCAAGACGAATTTAACTTTTATTAAAATCAATAAATTCTTTTTCATTGTAGAAGCACTGGTGCAGGAGGTAGTTTTTAACCGCGGATTTGAACAGATTCAATTTCATAATATCTTTTATATTCTTGGGCAGGGAATTATATAGAACGATTCCCGAATGATGAGGTCCTTTTTGGCAAACAGTGGTTGACACTCTAGGGCGATGAATATTATTACTATTGCGAGTATTGTGTTCGTGAACGAGACTGTTTCGTATAAAGCAAGGGTGGCACTTCAGTAATTCGGTCTTAACAAACACGACCGTTTCATAAATATAAATGCAGGGAAGTGTTAAGATATTTAATTCCTTGAATAAAGGTTTACAAGAGTTTCGGGGGTGAGATTTACAAATTATCCGAACTATCCTCTTCTGAATTCTGAAAGTTTGAATACTCTGACCGGAATTACCCCAGAAGGTAATGCCGTAACGTAAATGGGAGTAAACGTTTGCAAAATATACGCAACGGGAAATACGTGGACTAACTGCGTTAACTAAGATTCGGAATGCGTAACACAATTTGCTTAATTGGGAATTAAGATTGTCAATGTGACAATTCCATTTGAGGTTGTCTTGAATATGGAGACCTAAGAATTTTGTATTCGTAACAGTTTTTAATTGTGTTCCATTTAAAGAAAGAAAAACATGGGGTAAAGATTTGGTATTACTATTGTGAAATGACATAGACACTATTTGTCAGTGTTTACAATGAGACGATTTGCATGGAACCAAGTCGAAAGGTTAAACAAAACTTTTTGAGCATAGGCGTGTTTACATAGTAAATTAGTGTCATCAGCAAAAAGAACCATTTTGCAATCTGATATGGATGTGGATGTGTCGTTCACATACAATAAAAAGAGTATAGGGCCGAGAATTGATCCTTGGGGTACTCCGCAAGTAAGTGGCTTTGTTTCTGAAAGACAACGCTCAAGTATTTTATTTTTAGTATAGGATATTTCTACTTGTTGATATCTATCTTTTAAATAAGAAGTTAGCCATTGATGTGGAAGTCCACGAATGCCTAAAGAATGCAATTTGGAAAGGAGAATTCCGTGATCGATGACATCGAATGCATTGGATAAGTCAAGAAAGACACCCTGAGGATTTTCTCCACGGTCTAGAGATGTGGTAACTTCGTTTAAGAAGGAAAACATGGCGCTTGTAGTGGAAAAGGATTTCCTAAAACCGTGTTGATCGTCAGAGA
>NNCF01126922.1:250771-287912 GCA_002313205.1 Laupala kohalensis | reverse complement strand
CTTTCTTGTGTAAAGGTTTCACTTTAGCTTTCTTGTGTAAAGGTTTCACTTTAGCTTTCTTGTGTAAAGGTTTCACTTTAGCTTTCTTGTGTAAAGGTTTCACTTTAAAAATATTTATGAGTGGATTTAATATAGCGTGGGACGAAAATTTAACAATAAACTCAGGTATATCATCTATGCCCCTTGAAAATTTGTTTTCTAAGGAGCCGATGATTCCCATAACTTCACAGGCGTTAGTTTCGGTAGTGAACATAGAATTGGGTATGTGGGTGGATATAATTGGAGGACATTGATTTGGATATATTGAGTTCGATATTTTACCAACTTCTGAGAATTGAGAATTAAACAAACTTGCGATGTCCTGAGGATTTGACACGATCTTGCCATCGTTTAGTATAGAAACATTTTCTTCGCGATTTTCAGAAGTTGACGTGTAATTGTTAACAATATTCCACATGGCTTTCATCCGGTTGTTCGATTTTAGTATATGCCTGTCGTTTTCCATAACTTTAGCTGCATAGACTACTTTTCGGAGAATAGTCTTATATTTACGAAAATAATTATGGAATTCGGGTGGCTGGTTATAGCGTTTTGAAAGATAATATAAACGGCGTTTGTTTTTTGAAGAAATTCTTATCCCTAGGGTGATCCATCTATTGTATTTTTTTGTGTTAATTAACTTGCGTTTTATGGGAAAACTAGAGTTGTAATGTTTTAGGAATGTTGAGATAAATACATTGAATTTGTCGTCGGTGTTTTGGCAATTGTAAACATCTTTCCATGTTTCTTCACGCAAATAATTTACGAATATGGATTTATTTATGTCATTAAACTCTCTTGTAAATTTGTAAAGGATTTTAAGCGGTTTTAGTGTATTATTAATAGTCAATACTTGAGCAAGGTGATCACTGTATCCGGCGATAAACACTTCAGAGAGATACGAGATTCCATTGTTGACTATAATTTGATCTAGCAATGTTTGAGATGAGCCGGAGAGGCGAGTGGGGTCATTTATCGTAGTAATAAGGTTGAAGGAGTCGATAAGATTCTTGAATCGATTAACTGGTGAATGTGCAGAGTCGGATGTACTCAAGAAATCGATATTGAAATCACCACATATAACGATAGATTTAGTAGATTTATGTGCGATATGTTCTAAAACATTTTCGAAGTTCCGAAAAAATATGTCAAGATCTGATTGAGGAGGTCTATAAATACACAAAACAACAATACCGGTGTCGGTCAGTTCAACTGCAGAAATTTCGAACACACTATCTACGCAGAAGTTCTCGTAGCCTGTCAGTGGAGAAGATAAAATATCATTACGAACGTAGATACACGTACCTCCGTGGGGATTTTTGCCTTTAAAATTTTGCCGACAGTAAGAACTTGCTAAATAATAATTAGAAATAGCAGTATCGTTGATGTTGTTAGTTGAAAGCCAATGCTCTGTGAGGCATAGCAAATCGAATCGATTTTCGTGTACCAGAATTTCAATGTCTGTCAATTTGTTTGAAAGGGATTGGACATTATGATGAAATATAATTATTTTATTTTCGCAAAGAGTTTGTGACTCACGAGAAATGGAATCGACGTTAGATTGTGGAGAGGAATTTGAAATTGGTACAGCTTCTAGTTCCGGATGAAGCTCGCACACAGCACCTGAACGCGATTGTCACCTTCGAGTACCACATCGTACTCCTGAGCGCAAGTTGTAACGGTGTATGGGGGCGACAGGAGGAATAGATGTTGACGTGGGAGATGAGGAAGCAGTAGGTGAAAGAACGGGGACAGGAGAAGAAATGGGTGTGGAGATAGGAAGAGGAAATGGTGATGAGGTAGGAGCAGAGGGAGGTGGAGGAGATGAGGTAGAAGTAGAGGGAGGTGGAGGAGGAGATGAGGTACGTGCAGGAGGAGGTAATGGAGCAGGTGGATGATGTGAGGTCAGATGTGAAGCTGAGAGAGAACCGAAGTGCTGTTTCCCAGACGGTCTCAGGTGTAAACCGTGCTGGGTAAAGTCCGTGGCAATCAGGTGTGGTTGCAAATCAAAAAATGTGATTTTTGTGTCTGCCGGGTGATGTTTTAGTACTAGTACTAGTAACTAAAGTACTAGTGACAAACATACAATCGATGTGTTGTTTGTTACTAGTACTTTAGTTTGTTATTTCCTAAAAACGTAATGTATAATTATTTTTTCGGGATGAAATTCAATGTATTATGCAGATTTTAAAAAAAATTAATGCTCTTATTGGAGATGTACCAAAACACCGGATGTAAGGATTTTACATTTAATTTTACTTATTGATGGATATTTCACCTTTCATTACTTTAAAGAAGAGGAAGATCCATTATTCCTGTTTAGGATCATAGGTTTTCTACGTATTTTTTCCATTTTTTTTCTTTTCCTTTCCTTTTCGTAAGTGACTCCTACTGCGCCCCTCACTTTCTTGTAACAGTTTTTCTTCATATAGTCCGGGGTCTCTCGCTCCTTTGTTGACCTCGTGGATTCCATTGTACATTCGAAGACATGATATTTTACTCAGAAAAATTGTAACTAAAGAAAAAAATAATGAACGGGAACACACTGTGTTTAGTTTATTTCTCTCAAGGTTGGCATAAGAAGGTTGTAACTGCTCTTTTGACAATAAATTTTTAATTTATTTAATATATTTATTTCCAGTCTAACTGGTTTGATGTTGTACAGGTTTTGCACACAGTGTAGCCAACGATTTTACTTCATCATCCATATGATAACTGTACCTCACGTTATGTTGGCTGTACTTTCTGATTTTTTTAAACTAAAATCTGTCGCAATCATCGGTCATCAAATCAATTCTTCTGCTCTTTCGGCGCTTTTCTGTTCTTTATGCATTGAGCGCCTGGAAAATATATTGGCTTCTATCTTAGTTTGTTGTGTTATTAACATATATTTTTTTTAAACCAAATAGTAACGTTTGTGACTACTTCATTACCTGTAGGCAAATGAGTTTCGAGGATTTTTTTCATAGAAGTTGACAATTCGTGTTAGGCAGACATTTTGCATTATTTTCGGAAAAGTCACATGATTTAGATTGTACTGCTCTCTTGTTTGGCTCTTCATCATCCTTACGTAGTGCGTGGTCCATCCATCCGAATTTTCACTTCTTAATTTCTTTGTTAATATTTATTTCACGAGTCGTATTCCTGAGCTGTTCTTTTGATACTGTTTCAGGCCGCCATATTTTCATGATGTATCGGTGGCATCAATTTACGAAGGATAATAATTTCCTTTGAATGTTTTGGGTTACCTACCAAGTTCCACGTCCATCACTCAAATTGTATTTAAAGTATTTGAATTTACTACGGGACGCATATTCTAGAACATTTACCTATTAAATAGTATTGAGAATGAGTGGAGGAACAAAACAATGCCAGTCTTTCGTGTATTGAAGAGTTGATCGAACACAAGAAAATATGAGGGAAGAACCGACCAACGGCACAAATTCTGAAAATCAATCCCAATAAAGACCTAATTTCGGTGTAAGAAGATGAATATTAATTTGTTTACTCAATTCTTTGGGCACTTTGGAATTCTTGGCCCGTTCATCTCCGGAAAGTAAATGAACTTATTGTTCTCCAAGTTGTCATACGCAGTGTTCAATTGCTTTTCTGCAATAAATTTGTTGGTGGTATTGACAAGATAAATACTACAGGTACCGTTTTAAATGACACTCCTGAAACATAAATACTATTAGAATTATGAATCCATCGCATGGCAAAATGCATCCCGAGTGTGGCGACAGGATATTTGGCTTTCTCCTAATATTCAGTATTGCCTCCAGGGAAAAGCGTTGAGAATCTGCTTCTTTGGAGGAACCAGCTTCACAAAAAGCTTGACTTTCTCTCGGTCCCCAATTTGAACGTGTGTCACGAGTGGCGAATCTCCCGGGAAGAGCGCATGTTAGTTCGTGCGTGATAACAACCTGTTTGTTCTGACTTCACCCTTTACGTCCTAAACACGATGCATGTAACTTGGAGACCCACATTAACAAGAGATGTAATGCCCCGGTTCGCATGAAAGACTCCAATGTGTTTCTCGCGTACACGTTATTAAGAGAGTTGTAAAATGGAGTTTTCATGCACAGTGAACATGACACTACGGCAATTTGCTCTGTACACATGACAACAAACCTTTCGAACTGTTCTACTTTTCTGAAGAGGGAAACAAACGGCAGTATTTTGTTATGTAATATCACGGAGAAAACCGCCCAATTAAACCCTAAAATAGAGTTAATCTATATTTAAACACAGTAATATAAGTAAGGTCCTGACTTAAATTTTGTTTCGTAATATTTTATTTCAAAACATCAGAGACCCACCTCTTTCAAGATCGTGGAGTTAAAAACTAGTGATATAATTAAATGTCAAATTAAAATACTTACTAATATTGATTGACGTCGAAGGGTCTAGTGGTGTGTACAAAAGTATAAAACTTTGATGAATATTTGATCATTGCTTTTGTTTAAAAATAAGAAAAATACTTAATTTGATAATCGCATTTCTTTTGCCTTACTCTCTTCACCATTGTCGCTACTAACTTGATATCTTGGGCCCACCTCTTTCTCTTCCTTACGAGTAATTTCACACGTGAACGAGCAATTTCTTCTCGAAGTCATAAAATCAACCGCAAAACTACATTTATTCCACCACCTCTTCCCAATCGCATTGTTTCCTCCTCCGGTTTCTTCTCAGTTTGGAGTCTATGCAAAGAATTCCATTGCGATAGACTCTGAAAACATATACAGTTGCTGATTTCGTTCCGAATGAAATGCAAAATTTAGTTTGAAGGCACTTCCCTGTTCCAATTAGTCTCTCCTTGGAAAGAAATACAAACTTATTCCCAAATTGATAGCTCGTAAACTTCTAATTTGAAGTACGTTCTCATCACGAATGCCATTACATTTTCTTTGAATCACTTCATTTATTGAGAAAAATGAATTTAAAGTACTTTGGAGGCAACAGTAACTGAAAACTACAGCACTATACTCAGCAGTATATTTGTCAAGAATTGCAAAAAGTTATTTATGGTTCTTCTCTGTGTGAATGTTATATTATCATTTGTTACAATCTCTTTGGACATTATCCATCGTCTTTACCTGTTTGTATCTTCACAACAAGTATAATTCGTTTGCAAAGTTTCGGACATTCTATGTCAACGTCCGTCTTCAGGCGTCCGGCAGCACCGGTATTCGAACCAGGGGTACGGCGAGGACGTTATCACAAGGTCACAAAAAAATATTTATGGCTTATACAAATTTTAAAATGGTGGAATACGCTCTCATATGCAATATTATAACACCACAATATCAGTATATGTTTATTAGCAATCACATGTAATTATACCAACCTCTTTAAAATAGAGATAAACTTGTGTGTAATAACGGGCGTCGAAACGAACATATTTTTATTGAACGAGAGGAATTTAACTTTTTTATAAAACTATTTGGAGCTCATTTCCATTTTTTTCTTAAAATACAATATATGAAGAACAGTTTTCTCATCTACTTAAAAGTTTCAGCGTTTCAAATCCCCGAATCTGTGAAATTCATCTTGTTTCTCGTTAAAATCAATATTCCAATTTTCCTGACGTCAGTCCGCAGTAGTCGGAACAACCTTCCTGTATTTAGTTTTATACGACGGTTATGACATTGATGGGGCTGATAGGGTTTTCTGTGTGCAGGTTCATGATAACAGATTTATATGTAACAAATGAACAAATGTCCAGTATATCACGGAATTTGGGCGAATCATAAAACATTTCTTGTCACAGAAAATAAAATATTTAATATTGTTTAGATATCACCACTCATGGAACGAGATAGGAAAATGGCAACAAATCGATTAGTCACATATCAATTTATTCCCTATAATCATCATTCCATTCATCTACGTGTTTTCGTGACATTATAAAATTATACTAGTCAAAACAAATATTGTACACTACTGATAACATAAAAAGGCCCATTTATTTTTCTAAGTCCCATGCTCTGACCAGATTTGGATCTGTTAGGTTTGCAACGCCTCTCTCCTCTTGCTTCCCCTTCGACAGGGGAAGTTTCGTTCGACCAATCGTTTGAAACGGCGCCCATATTTGGAAGACATCGCGCGGCGGGTAAATCGTAACGAGATAAAATGTTTCATTACAATGCTATTAATGAAATATTTTGTTTTTTTTTATTATACACATTTTGGACTTCTATAACAAAAATATTCTGTATATTATTGACTTCAATAAACTTTACCATTCTCTATATTTAAACTTTACATTCTCTATATTTAGAGTTATTTATGTGATCAGGTATAGAAGTCGAATTTTTCAACAGACATTTTACCTCCTCCAGCAAAAGTGTAATTGGCTGAGAAAAGTAAAGCACTGCTATGACTGTTCTGTGACCATACGGTAGATTCGAATCCTAGTGACACTTGTGAACTGATTTTTGAAAATGGCTTATACCACAATTCAGCTTGTAATATCTGTTTGGGAGCTGTAATGAACGAAACCTTAATTGATGCTATCACATTGCTGAGGAAAATCTTAAAACATACGCTGAGCAATTGTCAATTCGGTAACGTAGCATTACAACATACATGGCAACGTGGCAGGGCTAAGTTCTTCTGTTGACGAGACGATAAGGTTTCTATAAAATAATTTCTATTAATGTTCTCTTTACGTTTAGATATTTTAGTTCCTTCATGTGCAAATGAAAGTGTTCAATGATATATTTTACGAGGAATTTAGAAAAGTTCTTCAAAATTTTAATAAACATGTGAAAAAACATTTTATATTGAATTTAAAAGCAAATAATTTATATTTAAAGAAAGCAATGATATTTTAAAAAATTCACGACTTCATAATTATACCCCAAGTATTAAAACTTTATTTTAATAACAATATTGAGTAGGAAACGAGTCTAAATATATCCAAACCATATTTTCAATAAATATTTATTCATATAGCATTTAGATTTACAACATTATACATTTGGAGAACAATGTTTACTAAAGAAATATGTATATGCTCTATTAATTTAAACTAACAGTTTTCGTAGCAATAAAATAGCAACGCATCGTCCAATTTTACTAAGCTCCATAAACTTAAATTCCCCCTCTACAGAGTAACACGAGGCCGTCTGATCAGATAAGGTATTTCAAACCTTTCTTCTTATAGTCGAAGATGAAAGAAATAATTTCAACCAGCAATACCTAGAAAGAGAGAGAATTTGCGCAGGTGATTTAAACTTTCCCTTTACTTGAACGCAAAGGCTACTTCATTTGAAAATTAAAGTATACTTCTGAAAAATATTCAAAAAATGTTCCAACTATTTCATTTTTCTTAAAAATACTATATTCATAGTGTAATTAGTATATGTTTAATCCGCATTATCGGTAAAGTTTGGTATAGATGCATTGAAATAATTTCCACTCACATCGCGTACTTTTTCCTTTACCAATGGTGAGAATCCAAAGAGTGTGTTTGTAGATATGTCATTTTAATGTTATTTTTAAAGGAGAATAGAAGATAGTGTGCATCTCATGTTTCTCATTGTATTTGGAATCTTCCACCCACACGAACGTCCTTAGTCGCGAATTCACATCCAATGACGGTGTATCCAGTGACGGTGAAGAGAAAGAGAGAGAGAGAGGGAGAGGGAGAAAGAGAGAAGTAGGAACAAAGAAAGAAAACAAGAATCTGTTGTTGTATTTCACAATTTCATTTGAATAAATTAATGAAAGAGATTTCAGTTTTAGTTATATTTGTTGTAATCTAAAACACGTTTTTTGTAATATTAATCTCGGATCACGATTTTATATGCTGCACGATTACAACCAGTGTTATATTGTAGATCATTTTATTATTAGAACATGTAATTTATTAGTTCCTTGAGTGGTTTAATGTGATTTATAACACGAGAAATAAAATTTTGTGTTATTAATTCATATTTTATACAAAAGTTTCCTATATTTATTTAATTTCTTTTGACATATATGAAAAAATAAAAGAATCACAAATTATGTGAAATTACGTTAGACAATACACGTGAAGAGAGAGGGAAAGAAAGAAAGATAGAGAGAAAAAGTAAAACAACGATAGAGAAAAGTGAGAGAAAGAAAGAAAGAAGGAAAGAAATAGGAAGAAAGATAAAGAAAAGAACCTATGGTATTAATATGAGTTAATACATTTCAATTTGATTGGAATAAATAAAAGGGATTTGTCTTTTTTTATTTATTCATATCTGAAACGAGGTTTTCATATTATTGATCTCTGATTATTTTTTTAGGTTGCACGATTACTACCAAATTGTTATATCGTGGATAAATATGTCACTAGAAGATGTAATTTATTTGTTCCTTAAGTAGTTTTATATTATTTATAACTCGAGAATTAAACTTTTGTGTTATTAGTTCATATTTGAGACAAACGTTTTCTATATTTATTTAATTCCTTTTCACATATATGAAACACTTAAGAGAATCGCAAATTATGTGAAATTACTTTCGACAATACACATCATTTGTAGGCAATGAGATTTGATTTCTTTACTTCACTGTATAAATATAAGAAATTATAGGAATATTTATAAGTAATTTGTGATTCGAATTATACCAATTCCATACGATATCTTGCAATTATATTCAAATTGTGTTAAAAACTATATTTTATCACAGTATTACGCAAACGTTTTTTACAGAAACTCTAATATCGTTTACATTGTTAATGAAGACCTTGCGAGACAACGAATCTCGAGATGTCGTTTAAATATAGAGAATGGTAAAGTTTATTGAAATCAAGAATATACAGAATATTTTTGTTATAGAAGTCCAAAATGTGTATAATAAAAAAATACAAAATATTTCTTTAATAGAGGTGTAATGAAATATTTTATCTCGTTACGATTTACCCGCCGCACGACGTCTTCCAAATATGGGCGCCGTTTTAAATTGACCTACCATTGGTCGAACGAAACTTCCCTAGTCGAAGGGGAAGCAATAGTATAATGCTAAAGTTGTACAAATTTGAACTACATGCATAATTTTTTCCTGTGCTCATTCAACAACTCAGTAAGAAATTTACCTCAGTGACTGAATAATTGCTGTAACAAAAACTACTCACGAAACAAGTAATTTCATTTTCACTACGCATTGAGACTCAGCTCTCCTCTGCAGTTAATTTGATTTCGGGATTTCATCAAATTTCCGTTAGTCGATGTCAACTAGCTCGAGCTCTCAAAGTACAGTCTGTTCATCCCCGAAATGGAAACCTTCAGAAAGGGAGACCTGAATCGGTGTACCAAGAAATAGGGGAGGCCACGGATGGTTGATTTAAGGGTTAGGGAGCCTAACGGTCAATAACTCGACAGACGCGAAATTGTCATGTCATCCAATTCGGCGCAACTAACCATCTTGTCGCCCACTCAGTCATTCGGTTCGCGATATTGCGGGAGTACGTCCCTCTTGAGAGATAGCGTATATTCCAAGAACGAAACATGGGACTATTTTTTCCAACGGTAGGTTATTTGTTGTGATAACTAAAATATCGTCGCTATTTACTTTGAAGTCAATCGATGTATGAATTTGATTGTTGATCTTTTTATTACGTAGCATTGTTTTTGATTTGGTATTTGTTTTTAGGTTAAACCACGTGGTTAAAAACAAAATGGGGTTCGGGGTTGGTAGGCTATTTTTTTCGGGGTTGGTTGATTTCATAGAAATCTCACATGGATTCTTCTTGGATGGTGTTGGTCATCTATCAAATTTCATCACGAGGTTTCTGTGGACGTCCAAAAGAAATAGTGAAAGTGCAAGTACACACAAAGATGTTTAGAGCTCCTAACAATTTATTTTATGATGAAAGAGGTGTTAATCCAACAGAAAAATAATTTGATTTTCCGGATAAAAGACTCGAACGACATGTTGTAAAAGTTAAGAAATTGTTAGAAAGTAATCCCGCATTGACGAGATCTAATTTGATTTTGCAGAGCGCGTGCTACATCAAAAATAGGCAAACTTTACTGACAATGAAGAATTAGCTTTGGAAGCTTATCTTGAGGCAGTTGACATTGATAATTATTACCATGTTTCTCAAATTCTGATATAATTTCTTAAATCAAGATTTTCCACTAATTACTTTACTGATCAACCTACCCCTAGTGTAAAGTAAACCAACCCTGGACGTGGGATGGGTTGACTCATTTTTATTTACTTATATAATGTCTCATGGCGAGGTTCGGGCCATTTCGCCCGCTCTTCCACCTAACCTTGACTCGGATAAGGGAATTGGGAAGGAGAGATGTTGGGTTGCCAGGGAATTTATTGTTCCGAACCGACATTTCTCTGGAGTAGGTGAGAGAAACCCCAGCTGAAAACCTGAGTTAGTTGGGTCGAGCAGGGTTTGAACCCTCACTCTACCACTCAACGGTATCAACGTAGCGAAGACGCTACTGCTAGACCACCATTGTCAGTTAGTTAGTGCTGTATAAAATCAAGTGTACCATAATTAATTGCGAGATTTATGTTGACTTTTTCTGAAGCTTAACAATTTACCTACAGAATAAATTATTTTTTACTTGTGCAGTTATTAAAACGAAAAATACATGCGTCTTAATTGAAATTTATTCAACCAGCCCTAGTCTGGCCAAGTAATAGTCATCAAGTTACTTGGTGAAACTTCTATATTAAAAAGTGGACAAAGTTTTTGTCGATTTTTTTGGTAAAATGTAATCTGGAGATTCAACATTCTTTGATTTTGATTCAGAGTCTTCAACGTTCTTTGACCAACATTCAAAAATTCCGCAAATAATGCTTTTTAAATACGCAACGTATCGTATGTAACACAGTGGACGCTAATATTGGATTGCAGATGTTTCAGCAATCCCATTTACGAAGTGTTAAGATTATATGCCGGCTGTATTTGCGACATTTGTACACTTACATAGAAATCTCTTAGATTGCGGTGAACCTCACCGCCAGGTAACAGATTAATCATGTTACGTCGAATGAAAATGGGAGACGGGANGTTTCACAAGTTGAATGAGAATGGTAGACGGGCCCGAGAGGCGAACGGGATGGCGCAGTTGGTAGGCGCATGAGCGCGTAGAGCTCAAGGTCCCGGGTTCGAATCCCGGTCCCGTCTCCCATTTTCATTCGACGTAACATGATTAATTTGTACACTTTGAAGCGAAAAACAAAAACAGTTAAGCGAAATTAATTAATCATGATACACGTATTGGAAATATTCCGAAACTCTTTGATCAAAATTTCCCTCCTTTCAGCAGATATTTATTTTAAAGCATTCCATTACGGGTAATGAATAGCTGACCGACACGTTGCGTACAGCTGCCAAAAAAAACTAGTAGAAGAAAATTTCATCGAACTATGGCCTGCAAATAAGGGTGTTTACTAGAAAATTATGAAATAAGCATAACCTCTTTTTCAAACAATGTTTCCCGACATCTAACACTCCCCTGGTAGAAACTTTCAGAAGAAGTGTCGTAAACCTACTGTCGTGGAAAAAAGTCTTGACACTCGAGATTGAGCATTAATAAAATGTTAATCCGATCCTCCACACAAAAATAGCTCGACCAGTTTCGTTCTTTCACGACTATCCAGAGCAGAGAAAACATCGTTTTGCTAATTTTATAAGATATTTTTATTTTATATCAGATAAGTTTCAAACTCGGTAAACCTTAAAAAATATGTTTAAGGTCATATTAAAATTTGACTATAATCGAACGAGTGGTGATTCAAACTTTAGTATCAAGACTATTTTTCCACGACAGTAGTGACTCTAATACAAAATCAATGTTGAGAGGCGAACTCATTTCCCGTTTTCAGGATACCCCATTAAATCCCATACTGTACGTCAAATCTGTACAATTATACCATTCAATGTTGACAAAATGAATAAATCAACCTAGAACAGAAATAATCACAAAGTAATTGGAATTAAGGTTTCAACGTCAAGAACACAATTACAATACATGAAAACAAATTACGACAAACGCTTTGGGAAACGAAGTCATAGCGTGTAAAATAGAAAGAATAAAATATTTGTATACGAAAATATCAAATCAAATTTCACGTTGGCATCATCGAACTGGACAAGTCTGACGATACAAAAATGACAGATGGACAAACACTTGCAAACATTCACAACTTGCTTGGAATTCGAACTGGCAACATTTAATGAATAGGTTCATTCCCTTACTTTCACAAACCCTTCGTAAGCTTGTCGATAGAGTACGACGAATGAAATAACTTTTTTCGATTCCTTTTACTATTTACGATAAATTCATAAACATACTGCACGATAGTGTTTTTGCTACTTTTTTAACGTTTGAAACAAAACATCAAATGAAAAACCATTGTGGTGTGAAGTATATCGAGAATTTTCAATAAATATTCATTTGCGAGCATTGATGAAATGCGAGCACACACATCGGTTTCTGCTCCCAATTCGTTTTGAAATTTATTACATTTCCCAATTTAAAATTACATTTTTATTTGTTTAAATTTTATTATTTCATACGACATCATATTTGTAGTTGCGTGTGAG
The DNA here is from genome assembly GCA_002313205.1 of Laupala kohalensis. Taxonomy (NCBI): domain Eukaryota; kingdom Metazoa; phylum Arthropoda; class Insecta; order Orthoptera; family Trigonidiidae; genus Laupala; species Laupala kohalensis. The sequence goes on along the minus strand of NNCF01126922.1, from coordinate 275,320 downwards.
AAATGAAAAACACGGGTTTAATTAGTTATTTCTTTTGCCTATTCATTTGTAAAAATGTGAGACTCTCTGCCAGCATACAGAGTAATGGATTTAAAAAGTCTATCCATATATTTTTCTACATTTCACACAGTTAGTGGTTATTACTAGAAAATAATATTAAAATATCGGAAAGTAGAGCAAAACCCAAATCCCCTTTGTAAAAATTATCACAATTTTTTCGTCCCCAACTTTACTGTTTCATGTAAAAATTATTATTACTGAGTATAGAATGCGACTCAAATTTACATTTACTTAATTACCAAATCCCTTCCTAATAATTTCCGACATTACTTAATAAATAATTTTGATCAAAATTGACCTAACAATTTTTTACGACCACACATCAAAAGCCGATTAATTGATCTGTATGGTGCACATCACAGGTGGACAGCGGCCAGCCCTTCAACGAATGCAAAGGGCAACTGTGTGCATCTGAGTGCAGCGTAGAAAGAGACAAGCGCCAATAGTCACCCCTCCTTGCATTTAAAGTAGCAGTTGAAATACAGAAAAAGAATTACTCACTGAGCAGAACAGATGAGTGTAACAAGTTTTATAAACTCTGATTAAAAACATAACACGAAAAACAGTAAGTTGCTGTACTACGCTCGTTTGAAAATTTTAGGGAACTTCATGCTATTTATGCACGTCTCAAATTGTCAGTTTTAAATGAATGGTTTAATATCTGAAAGGTGTATAGCATTATTTGAAAATATTCATATAAATAATAAATAAATATTAAATTTTATTGTCAAAAAAACTGTTACAAACTGCGTTTGACCACTTGGAGGATTAAAAACTAATTTACTCTCCGGGAGCAAGCAACATAACTCAAGATTTCAATAATATAATATATTTAAAATATAATAATAAATTTCAATAATGAAAATAATAAACATATTCTGTGATCGATCATAAAATAATAAATAACTAGTGATGCAAAACCATTGCACATATTTCCGCATACGTTTCTCCGTCTGCAGCATAGAGTGAGAAAAAAATCAATAGTGAAAGGGTCATTTCTGGCGTGGTCCTCTATTTTGGTCGTCTTCCAATTCCCTAAATGAACTTTGAAATGTGTATTTTATTTACTGTATTTTATTTGAAAATAAAATAAATATTCAGAATATTCTTTCAATACATATAATGACTTATCAGTCTTCTAAATATCGTAAAAGTGTTATGTAAATGTAATTTCGTTGTAGACAGAAATTGATGTATTTTCGTATGTGCAGTGCGTTCGCTGTCCTCCTATGTATTTTATAATATCATATCTATCATTTCAGTCTCGTCATTTCAGTTTCAATTTACGGAAAGTATATTCTACGTCTGCTTGGTTCATTTACACTGCTAAATATTATTCAAGCTTCTTGAAACAGTAAACTAATGTGTAAGTGTAGCAGACATAAATTATTTTACTGTATCTATCCCAAACTCTCAAGAGAAATAGCGCTGATGCGGATGTAATGCATACTAATTGTACTTTACGTACAGAAAATTTGAGCAAAATCGTTGGAGCCGGTTTTGAGAAACATTCAAAAGACTACTTTGTACTTCATGTGAAGTACCCTTTGTTTTAAATAAAAAAAGTATTAGAGAACGTGCATCGACAACAAGTATATTCTACCGTAAATACGAAATGCGAATTAAATTGGTTCAACCGTTTACTCAGAGTCGCTGCGCAAAGACGGACAGATGGACGGAAGTGATGCCAAGAAACACTTTTACAGAATCTGGGATCGCCAAAACAGATATTTCCGTCGAAATCTCGCTTTCGAATTTTTTAACTATTACAAAACTTTCTATATACTATGTATATGAGAAAGTAAAAAAGAATCCATACATCAATGTGGGAAAAATATAAGGAATATTGATGAAAATTAACAAAACTATTTACACTGTTTCTTCAGTTTACATGCATTTATATCAACTATTTACATATATTTATTCAGGAAGGTGCCTTCACCAAAAGGATGGTTGTGTTGAGTAATTTTGAGAGAATGCTCATAACAAGTGTCTAAACCATCCACAGGGTGTTGTACCCAAAGAACCCGCATGCATACACAGTATCATTGTTGGCCGCAACAGTTAACGAAACTATAATAATGAAATGTAAACCATTACTAATATATCAACAAATAACCTTTTCGTATTCATGGGACTGTAAAGCAAATATTACCTGGTCATAACTTTATAATCGGATTAACGAAACGAAATCTGTCATCTTAATGATACTTTCTCTTTTGAAAAGGACATTCGACGATCGTCTTTTCCTCTTCATTTGAGGAGCTTCATTCTTTATACATTTCTTTTTCAAAGCATAGAGAGTACAGTGAGATGAAAGTGTACTGCTCATTTTGAGTCGCAGTCATTCTCGAAAAGTCATCAGAATGATAGGTAACAAAATGAAATTGAACTGTTGAGTTTACTTCATTCGTGTAAAATACACCCTGGAGCTAACAGAAGAAACTAAGAAGCATTCACGTACTTTGAAAAAAATGAAAAATTGAAGGACGTAAAACTTATTTCAATTTTAATCGTTTTTATTTCAATTTAAGGAGGAAAAATAATCACGTTTTGCAGCAAACTTCATTAATAACAGTTTTGTGTACACGTGTCAAAAAAAACATTACATGCCTAAAACGTTTCCCATTGAAAGACTCTCATCCACTTACCTTGGAAGTATGGTATCAGCTTGCACATAGCACCTCCAAACACGAAATTTCTTAGCACTTGTCCAACGAGTGTAAACGGCATGCAAAAGACTCCTAACAGGAGATCCGAAACAGCCTGAAACAAGAAAATTAATATTTAATTCTAATTTAGACGTTGAATGTTTATAGACAGAAAATTAAAACTTGTAAATAATTGTTAATTGGACAAGTAATTTGATTATAGGATAAGAATAAGTCAATAAAATTTGAAGTTAGTTTTTTATAAAATTTAAACCTTAAAACAAAAAAACAAAAAAGAATCAATTCACATCACACTTTATTTTAACACTTCTCCTCCCTGGTCCCTTCTCATAAGATTTTTCTTAATTTTTCCTTGAGGTAATGATATACATATAGAATTGTCGGCAATGAGATACCTCACATGCTCTTTTCAAGAAACAAAAAAGGTCTTAATTTTTAAGAAAAATTCAAAAACAATAAAAATTTTGAAATATTCCAATGCTAATACAAGTCAACAAAAATTTGAAGTAATGCGAAGGATAAAAAAAGAAAAAAGTTACATTTTTCAGACCGAAAAGTGTCATTATATTGCTGAAGATATGCTCTGAATCATGTACTGATGAACTAAAATTTGAAAGTACAGACTTTTTAGAACAGAAAGTAGATAATACATCACAAATGTTCAGTGATATCAATGTAATATGTTTACAGAATATTGTAGTTTGATGTAGTTTATGAAATACTATTGATAAATGTATTAAACTCCACATCGGAATTATATTCGTCTCATATTATACTAGTGAGAATATTTGGTGAGAAAGATATACCTATAATGCTTAAAATATTCAACACTAAAAAATGAGCGAAATATTGTCTTGGGAAAAAAATTACATTCTTGGATTTGTAAATTTCCTTTGACGGCTGAACTGCTGACTCTTAGGTCCAGCAATCGTGGGAGCGTTATAAACCATCATAATATACATTTCCTCAATCCATAAAATACTTCAAATCCCAAAGAATAATATTGATCGTGGATTGTGAATATTACAAATATCTAAAATAATGACTCGGATTTAAATATGTCACTTTCAAATGGGTAAAAATATTTTCAGATTTTCTTCCTTCGCGCAAACGTCTTCAGTACGTATTATCTCCCTATTCTACATCTCTATATACAACAGGGCACACAGCACTATTCTACGCAATGGCAGGCATAGCACGTGCCTTGGACACAATAGTCAAGGGTGCGCTGTTCTACAATATTGAGTGAAAATAATGTTGCACTGTATTGAATAATCTGCCTTTCTTGTTTATGCTAGAGTGATAGTTGTTTTAGTTAAGGTATGGTTCATCGTGCTAGATGTATTATTATAAGTTTAATTTAGTTGATTTAGATTGATTAAGTAAATAATGAAACCCTAAAGTTATGTACGTGTTGTATAAAAAAAATTGCACTCTTGGTTTATTAAGACTTTATTTCTACCGTAACTAATTTCAACCAATCCAAAGTTGGTTTTTCAGTATTAGCGTGTTATATCTCAAGATATGGCTGCTAGATCAAGTGAAAATTAAATATTTGAGCAGTGAAACGATTTTAGAACAAGTCATGAGCACGATGTTGTATACTTACGCCCAAAACTCCTACGAATTATTTGAATCGTTTTCCTAACGAAGTCAATAAACGGTCCTTTCTTTTCTGTCTTATATTTCTATCTTCTATCTTATCGCCTTTCGGCAGCGTCATTTTGCCGGTTATACCGCCGGAGGACGTCTTCATCTGCTATGTCTGTCTCTCTTGGACAGTTTGTGTGTCTGGCATTCTCTTCATCGTATTATTTGTGTCTCTTGCATTCTAGTTCATAGTGTCCTCATCCATGTTTCTCCACATTTTGTATCTCACATATTGTGGTTGTATAAACTAAAAAAATTTCATATAAATGCTCGTTTGCCAAATTGTCATATTAGTTTTGCAGTTACAGGGTCGGAGGGGGCGGTCCGCCCCGGGCCTCACCATGAAAGGAGTCTCCAAATTGGTCACCAAATATTATTTAACCTCGTAAATTTGAAAAGAAATATTATCCGAAACATTTTTAAAACTGTAAAATAATTAATAGTTGAGCTCTTAATGAATAGAACTCAAATGAAGTTATTTTTAATACATCAGAGCGTTGGACATGTAATGATAGGCATGCAAACACTTTTGTGTCGGGGGACCTGCAAAAATACTCCCGCTCCGAGACGCATGAGGTTTAGGTACGCCACTGCTCTACGCCACGTAGGCAGGTGCCGGTTAGGCACCTCCAACTGTTCACAAGGCGGTTACCCGAACTCCCACTCGTTTAGGTCTTAGGGATCAAAAGTATAATATACAGGGATATCAGCGACACCTAGCGGATAAAATTCCAGTTATTAGTAGCCTAGTACTTTGCTACTGTCTACAAAGAATGATCTTATAGCTATAGTAGATGTCATATGATAAAATTCTGCCAGATATTTTGTATACAAAAAGCAGCGTGATTTTAAGGGGTTATGAAAATTCCCATATATTAACTTTAATTACTTACAGCAAGCCACTGAGACAACTACAAGTACTAAAAAATTCTACAACAACTAAAAGCAGAACAAATGTAACTATGGCACCTTCCGTTCAAATTTGCAGGCAATCCCATCCATAAATTCTTAAAAATTAATATTTGAAGTTACGAAATATCCTTATGTAATCACGCCATATATCTCTTTTCGCTTGTCTTAACTTCCATTAAAATGGTTCGAATAACAACGACTTTAGAAAGTATGTAATATTGTAGTATCGAACATCGCATGGCGAATAATAAGTGAAATACTGATAAAAACTTGTTACTATAGTAGAACCGACCAAATTTGCAAAATTAAAAGTAAAAAACAAAGAACTGTCATTGGGATATATACATTTGTGAATAAAGCTGTTCTACTTTGCAATAAACTGCCTGAATTAACCTATAAACCCTTCTCTACCATTGTCCGTTGCTTCAAAAATATATTTGACACTTCACGGAGCGCGTTCAGTATCATGAGTAAAGAGGTCGATTGAAAATAAATCGAGAAGACGGTTGAGTAGATAGTCAGAAATTTTAGTGAGAGCCGTTTATGTGCTATGGTCTTGGCGAAATCCACACTGAAACTCGTCCAGTTTATCTGTTTTGCGAAAATGCTCAGTGATTTGACTGTGAACAATATACTCTACTGCTTGGGAAAGTTTTGGAAAGATGCTGATGGGACGGAAATCATATAAAGATGAGGCGGAAGCACATTTGGGAATGGGTTTGACAGGGATTGTTTCCAAGTCGACATGAAAAAAACCAGAGTTAAGAGACTCATTAAAGATGTCCGTGATAATATGAATAATAAACGGTAGGATTTTATGAATCATCATGGCGGAGATACCATCAATACCAGTTGCTTTCGATTTGATTTTGATGCATTTTGATTTTGATATTTCATGTACAATAAATAATTTATTATTTATAATGTGGCATAAAAGTCAAGGTCTCCCGAAATGAAACGAATTATGAGTATACACAAAAAAAATGGAATATCTCCAATTTAGTGTATACTGTCTTACTCTTTGTTACAAATTTTAGAGCTACTAAGGTGTGAATACGAAATACGCAGCACAGTAAAATCCATTGGGACTTAAGAAATAATATCTGCAGAAAAAAATCTCGCGAACAATGCCCCGGATATTCAGCTAGGAGAGAATCAATTCATCGGCAAACTCTCTTCCATGCATCAGTTCATATTCAACCTAGTGTCATATTTTTATCTCCATTGAATATTAATCCACATAAATGTATTTCATTACGTAATTTGCTGGGTTCTGATGAAATGGTAATTTAACTGACTTTATCCTATTAATTTTAATTTCCTAGAATCAAGACTCATTGAATCAGTTCACGCTCCTCTCATGATGTCACTCAAATACAACTAAATGTACATAAAATCCATGAAAAGCATTACCTATAGTGTTTGAAATTTTTGGACTCTTGTGTGGCTGAACTTAGTCCAATTATTCCCATTTCACATTTTAACAAATTTAATTGACTCTAAGTCACGCTTCTTCGAAAACTTACACTCAAAAACAATTTACATACTTCAACCTTAAATTTTCTTGCAAAATTGAAGTTCCCACAAAATGAATGTAATAAATCTCCAAGATTTCGTCCCTTAATTAAACGCTGAAAATGACTTCAAAACCTAGTCGCGGAGGGTGTAAATGGGAGGAGTTGCCTCAGCGTGGATGCCTCAGACTGTTCAATCCAATATGACGTTACGGCCAAAACCACGAAAAAAATATATTTATTCGATGATTTTATTTTTGGTACAACAAACTCCTTCACGTGTAGATACTATCAGTAGAAGCGCATTTATGCCAAGTGCAATACGCGCGCGCTTAGGGGCCTGCACCACAAAACAATTCTAGCAATTAGCAAATTAATATAACTATTTCAAATTTATGAGACACGACAATGCAGTGAGGACGACCAGAAGATCCGCATAGTTTCGTTTTCACATTGTACTATAACTCACGACAGTCACGTAGGTTTAGTGAGTGGAACCAAACTCGAAACTATATATATATATATATATATTTCAATTAAATATATTGATTTGAAATTTACGTTTTGCAAATAGATATTAAAACGTTTAATACGTTTATGTACTCTTTTTCCTTACAATGTATTTCTATAAATTTTACTGTACTTCATTTGTCATGTAAATGTTTTATTGCTTGAGAAGGTACTAGAAAGTGCATGGAAAATGAATTTAAAATTGGTAAGATTTTGCAGTTGCTATGTTTCCTTTTTATCTTGTAGGCTTATTAACAAACCGGAAACTTTGCTAAAAATTACAATTTATAGTGTTTAAAATTGGAATAGCTTTTGTTGCATATTTTCAAAGAACAACATGTACTGGTACATAGTTTGGTGTGCTTTTCTAAATATTTTTTTAGAAGCAATGCCAAATAATGGTTTTGTAAACTTAAAAGATTTTCAGTTTTATTATTTGTTACTCAATTTTTCTAGTAATGTGCAATACAATTATTTTTGTTTGAAAAAATCGTAAACATTTATTTGTTTATCTTGAGGAGTTTAACCAAATAAGTGCTTTAAAACGCTAATTTCAAGGTACATGTTCCACAAATTTTCCGTTGACCAGGGTGGTATTCCATTACTCTCGTTGAATTGGTTAGTATTCCATAAACCATCCCCCCCACCACAGATGGTCTGCATCTCAGGTTGAGCCTAGGAGCCTACAGATTCTAAATCCGGCCCTGACTATCAGTGGGGTGAAAGTGAAGGAGAGCAAGGACTCGAACCCAGAATTCTGAGAACACGGACCCTATTCCTACTCATATGTTGAGGGCAGGAAGAGCGGGATTCGCCACCACTTTCACTTGGCCGATGTATACTACAAAGATAGTTCTTTTGATTTTCCCATAAACAATACCAAAATAGGCAACTGTTGACACCACACAATAAATAGCTAATAATAAATATATATTGTCCCGAAACATATCATATTATTGATTCTGAATCCATTTAATTCCCGTTGTAGAAATTCCTGTAAGAATTTCTTTCCTCAGTAATTCATCCACGAAGTAACGCTGGTTTAGTAATTATATACTCGTTAATGAAATTAATTCAACTCTATCACTATAGAACTCCGATATACACATGCACATGTCTGAAGGGAACTGATCAAATATTCTCTAGCTTACTAAGAAAGAAGGATAGTAAAATATTGATATTATCTTCAGTCGAAAAATATCCTCCATGTATTTTTATATTTTTCACGTCTAATTTTTTAAATTTATGATACGACAAGTTCAGGTCATCAGGCCTGCTACTCTACCTAACCACATAATATGAGCGAAGGCATTGGGAAGAAAATGGCCGGCTGCCAGGGAATTAAAGTGAAAAACGGACATCGGTGGAGAACGGGAGAAAAACCCCAGCTGATAACGTCACCTAGTTCGGCCGAATGGGGTATCAAACCCGCGCTCTTCCACTCAGCAGTACGTATGAGCGAAGACTACAACTAAGCCACATTTGTCGTTTAAAAGTTTACATTGTGTGAAAAGTTTCATTTCAAAACTTGCTTTCACGTAAAAATGTACAACTACACGCGTTCTTTGGATCGCTCTAAAATTGGCATCTTGGTTATCAAAAAGAAAAATGTTATGGAGGGTTAGCAAGTGAGGAAAATCATCCATTATTATCGTCTTTGTTTTTCATTTTCTAGGTTTTCCTTTCCCAACATTCATGATCTTATTGCGATGTTGGTGATATTGCAACATTCATGATGTTGATTCTCCATGCACAGAGGCACAGGAGAAAATAAACTACTAGAGGGTATCTAACTCCTACTAATTCTTCCCGAATTATTTTGTATCATGGTCATTCCTTGCAGAAGATTAGAAATTTCAGGAAATTACGTGGGGAAATAAAAATCCAAAAATGTTACTCAGACTGAAATCTCATTTCAGCAGTCTGTCTCAGAAACTTTCTTCGTAACTCACTGACAACCACAGTATCGTTAATATAACCCTTTCAACGACAACTCACATTTCCAAAATGTATTTAAGCAAAACTGCTCACTAAGTGCATTTAAAGGCATTCCTGCTACAGCCATTTACGTAAATTAAACGATTTTATGTAAATTCAAATATATAAATAATCCTATTTTGTTCTCAATGGCTAATTAACTTTCCGTCGCATGCAGTGGCTCTAATAACTCTATGCACATGATTTTTTTTTCTCGCTGCAGCGACATTCAACCAAATGAGCAAATTTGCATATTTATGACACTTAAACTGCATCAAAGCTGCTGTCGCGTCGAATGAAGAGCAGATGTCGTCTTGCCCTGAATTTCCACAGAAAGCATTATGGAGCAAGAAAAGAGCTTTAAATATTTATTATAAAAGAATTCGCTTCCACTTGGTTTATAGTAAATTGATTTCTCCCCGAAAAGAATCTCCCAAGTCACTCTTTGCTAAGACATTTTCAGCGCATCTTCAAGATTTTTGATATCATTTGAACAAATATAAAGAACACGTGTCACTGGTTGATTTATTATCCAAACCAAACTTTCTCACGAACACATACCTAACTTGACTGGTATGTTCGTGAGAAAGTTTCGTCTGGTTATTTCAACAAGAAAATTTCATAAGAAAAAGGATAATACGTGTGAAATGAAAATAGTAATGAAATTCTAATTATGATAGAGCTGAATATTCGCATAAAAAATTAATTTGGCTTTACTATATTTAGGAGAATTGCAATACATAAGTAAAATAGGATGATAAATCTCTAGCAATATATTATTAGTTGTTGCTAAGTATTGATCAGAAAAAAATACAACGAGACCGATCTTAGGTGGGGGAGACTCAGGCAATGCAAGGTACTTACGGTTTAAGCTTTATGAAAATTGGATATGACAAAATATTATATTCGGGTAAAATTTATTTATAACACGTATAAGAGACGTGCAACACTTAACTGTATAAAGAACGTTACATTTGGCATGCGAAATAGAAAATGGTTTTCCTGAAATGGAATTGTTATTAAATTCTTAACTGGACATCGGGATTTAGTCATGTATTAAGGAAGGACTTAGAATGGTGAAGATGGATGCTAATGTGTGGAATGGGTCTGGAAGCAACGGAGCATGTAGCATACAGTGGAAGTGCATAAATTGTGGAAAACAGACGTGTGAATATTAACAATTTTTTAAAACAGGAATGTGTATGCAACGTAGCGGATAAGGAGATCATAATTAAAACAAAGCAACGATATGAGGCATTTGTGGATTACATAATCCAGATATGATTGGTAAAGAAAGCACAACAGATGCTGAAAAGCTAGAAGAAGATGAGCGTCCGCCTTTACGTAGCAGACGTGAATGTGGCTGCATCACACCTGAAGCCGCGGGTATGTGACGCAAAAGCAGCAAATAGAAAAGACAAAAATGTAAAATGTTAGTCTTGAAATGACCTTAGTTAAAGGCAAGACGGTCATATACAGCATTAACCAAAATGTGCGAAAAACAAAGAAAAATGTTGTCATTTCAAAACAAGTGTGCTTTTGCTGAACTGCCCAAATTAACTGAGAAAACCATGCCAAAACAGTTTGGTGAAGTAATAACAAAAAACTTTTGTGGTTTTTGACGTTTCTCGGTGCAACTTGTACATAAGACGATAGTAATGTAACATGGAGAACCTTTCACGGCAGTGTAAATACTACGAAACATCATCTACAATAGAGTTATCTATGTTGTACACTTCCTCCGATGCAAATCAGAAATGTTTAAGTACAAGATTTTTGAGAAGCTCATGCTTACTCAAACAGGCAGCAAAATAAAAGTGATACATTCAGACAACGTGTTGGGGCACAACTCCAACATTTTTTGCAAGTTTGTTGGAGAGAAAGGTATCACTCATGTATTCTCATCTCCCTACATTCACCAGTAGAATGGTCGCTGAGAGGGATATAAGGACACTTGTAGAAAGCTCCCGAACGATGTTGATTGCGGTGCCCGTACGAGCATTCTTCCTCATACACAGCCCGGTAAAGCTGCCGCTAATGTCTCACTTCTTCACAAAACAATGACAATGTAATTTTTATTTTAAGCCGAAGATTTTTATAACTAAAATCTAGTCGAAATTCCTATTGAAATGAGTCCAAGTACGACATTTGAATATTATTCCTAGGCTACCAAAGAATGGAATTAAAATTTATGTCTTTTACATTTGTCTTCTTGTTCTGGAATTTTTTCAATTTCTATCCGTTATTTCCCTTCAATTACCTCTCCATTCCACTGCATGTATCTTTCTTTTCTTAATCCTCCACTTTAACCCTTATTTTGTTGCTGACTTCTTCCTTTCGTCTGGGATCAGCAACGTATGGTTTGCCTTTTACTGAGTTCCTAATAATAATAATAATAATAATAATAATAAAAATAATAATAAATCATTTAAATGGTATCAACTTGTGCAGAACTGTAAATATTTATGCAATGCCAGCGATTACCTATTCATTCGGAGTAATCAAGTGGAGCTATGCAGATCTGCAAGATATAGCTCGATCAACCAGAGTTGCTTTCACAAAACAAAATTCATAGCATCCAAAATCTGCTAAAGAGAGATTTTACCTACCAATAAAAAAGGGTGGAAGAGGAATTCTTGATGTACAACAACTGTGCAAGAACACTAGTTAAACTTCGCGACTATTTTTTACCAAGGTAAATGAAAATTATCTGTACAGAACTATGGTGAAAGCAGATCGAAATTATATACCACTTAACCTCGCATCACGAGATAAGTTCCCGAGCGTTGTAGAGCGAAATGAGACCCAATTATTAGAGAGTTGGAGTAGTAAAGTCATCCATGGAACACATTTCTTCTAGCTAAATAAGCCAGAAGTAGATAGTGAAGCTTTAAATTCTTGGCTCGCAAATGGCAGTGTCATGGATAACTTGAAGTTATTTACTTCATCCTCAATTAAGCTTCAACAATTAATACAATAGGTAGAACAGTTTTCAGTGGATATTAATATGAAATTTGGCTTGGAAAAGTGCAGAATCTTTAGTAGTCATAAAGGTAAAGATTTAGTAAACCCTCAGGGAGTTGATACAGTGCAGGGTAAAATTGGGTTAATGACAGAATTTGAGTTTTACAAGTATCTAGGAATAGAGCAATCAAAAATGATAAAACATACTGAAATCAAGAGAACTCTTACATCGGAATATAATACCAGACTGGAGAGAATCCGTAGAACAGAGCTGAACAGTAATAATTTGATAAAGGCCATACACATATATGTAATTTTAATTTATTCATTTGGGATATCTTGGTCGACCACTGATTTGGAAAATCTGCAGAGAAAATTGCGGATAAATTTGACAAACCATCGGAAACACCACGCAAAATCAAGTAATCTGAGAATGACACTTCCAAGAGATGAAGGCGGAAGAGGAATTATAGATATAAAAAACCTACACAACAGACTGATTGCTCAACTTCGTTTTTATTTTCATGAACGGATGAAGGAATCCTCTCTGCACGTCAGCATATGCAGCTCAGAGAACAATTACAGTCTATTAAACCTCTTAGAAGCTAGAAACTTGGACAGTGAAAAAATTTCAACAGAAGCAGACAAAATTTTGGAATCTAAGAGCATGGCACTGCGCGGAAGACACCCTCATGACCTGAGCAACTCCAATGTCGACAGGAAATCGTCGAACGCATGGCTCAGGCGAGGGGAGCTTTTTCCTGAAACAGAAGGGTTTGTTATGGCCATCCAGGATCAGGTCACTCCCACTAGGAACTATAAGAAATATATTATGCAGGATCCCCATATAGAAAACGATAAGTGCAGGAAATGTGGAACTGCTTCTGAAACAATTCAACATATAACCGGAGCTTGTAACACCAAGCATTAACTTTAAAGTATTGTCTTATAGAAAATAACACACATTACAAATATGAGCCGGCTGACGTTTTAGAATCAACAAACTTCAAATTACATTATGACAGGTCAATAATCACAGACCGTACAATTTATAACAACAGACCAGATATAGTACTAAAAGATTTTTATGTTTTTAACAAAAATTATTGAGTCAATCATGTTAAGTATTTTGGAAGGTAGTTATCTATAAAAAATTATTGATAAATTACATGGTAAGAGTATTTTAAAAGGGAATTACATTTGAATTAAATAATTACGTTATATTGTTCTTATTAAAATACACAAGGTATCGACTCGTGGTTTGAGTCATCGTTAGGTGATGACAAATTGTAAGGAGAAACATGAACGGAGCAACATATTATGCACAACAAGCACAATATACATAGTAATCGTCCGTAAAATTGTCGTATGTTGTGATTTATTTCTCGTATAAGAATATTTAACTATTACTGTATATTGGTATCTATGTATAGTGGGTCTATTTCTATAATTTATGGAATACGAAAATAGTCACCGTGGTACACAGTAAACAATAACTAATAATTTAAACATTTTCATTACCTACAGCTATGTGTTTTACAAAATAAAGCGTTGTGCAGTTAGTGAGAAGTTGCATGGATGCTATGTACAAGATCTGTGCGAAGCATGTCTGTTATCGTCCTGAAGTGACCTTGTTCCTTCCACTCCTACTTAAGTTCCCCTTCTCCTGCCCGCTGACTCCCGCTCCGCTGACGCTCCGCGAGATGTGTCTGCACAAGCGGAGCGGAGCGGAGAAAACGCAAGTGTGTCTTTAGCCTTACAGTAAGGATTTACAGACATAAAATCCATTCCCTCGTCACGCAAGATGTATGAGCTTCTGTACAATGCAAGCAACTTTCCTATCAGTGTTTGTGACAGCAGTTTCCACTCTGGGTTGGTCACTTTTGAGATTCCCCATTCGCAGTTCGCTTTCTGGCGTCTGCGTTGCTGTTGTGTTTACACGAATACCAGGTCCCTGCGTCCACTCTCGTGAGGCACGTTCCAACAAAGCTTGCCTAGTCCTCGCACGGGCGGTCACATGTTCTCAACTCAGCGTCGCAATCTCATTCAAGTTTACTTCATCCTTTCCTACTGCTTTACACCTCGACAGTTACTTTAGGGTTTTCTCCCGATTTACGGAGATTTAACTTACTTCCAACGTTGTGAAGAAAGAGAAAGGTCTTTCCCTTATTGACGTTAAGTTAATATTTTTATTTTCCTTTTATTCTAATAATGTTTCAAGTTTATTAATTAAGAAATACTAACAATTATTTTCATATATTCCCTTGCTAAAATTATTTATTTTTTTAATTGCTCTCTGTGATGTTATCTTATTGTGATATCTTGATCTGAATGAGCTGCTAAAACCACATCGCCAGCTCCTTCCAGTACATTTTGACGCAAAACGGCTAGGAAAGAAAAGTTGAATGTACAACTTAAAACAAATAAACCTACATTTTTAATCATAGTGACACGACAACAAGTACGTATACTTCCAAATACTGATGCGACATCACGCGCGCCCAGCGAATAAAAGAAATATGTGCGGGATACCCGACCACCTTCATTTCGCACTAGCAATCGGACAAGCGTTTTCGATGAGAAAGTACATATTGAGGCAGCTAGTTTGTTGTGTTTATCAGTGAATACGGATACAAAACTCCCACGAAGACATTAATATGTTAAAATCATTTTTTAACCGAAAGATGATGGAAATTTGTGATTTTGAAATAGTTATTCTCAAAAATGGTTTTGACCTTTTTTGTACGAAATTTAATGATATTTTTTTTCATATAGATATTTTTCTAAAACCGTTTTGCGACAAAATGGCGTACACCAATAACGGGCACATTAGGGGTGGCCTTTAAAGTGAATTTTACCGCTGCCAAACGGGAAGTTTTCATCTACTCCCTGTCGTTGCTACTTATGCTGGAACATTCAAAAGCAGTTTTTTTCATGGGTCTCCCGTAGTACCCGTCTCAAGCAAATTCATGTTTCCAACAAAATATTTTAAATATACTCGCGCAACTTTTCAACACTTAATTTTTACAATTTGTTTTCTGTTATGTCCTTTAAGAAGGTAAAAAAATGTTTCATGTGTTTCATCCCGTACAATTCCAGCGCATGGTTAATTTCTTCGATTGTCGCCTTGCTGTAAGTTTATGTATCTTAACTACCTCGTCTTCGACTTAAGATATAAAACCATCTTGTGTCTTCTTCCTTCAAAATGTCTTTAGAAAGGTGGATGGTTTTCTTTAATTGAAAATTAAATTATCTGTTCTAATTGCTCGAAAATTTTAGTTTATTTATTTAATTAAAGTATTGTTGTACATTTTCTAATGTTTTTTCTCTTTCTTCCATTGAAGTCTCTGTAATATATCACTCTAATAATATTAGTCTTAGAAGATACACACAGGGCTGAAATGCAGATATTGTGGTCTGAACAATATCCAATGAATTTACCCTCTAAACTTTGTTTGTTGACGAGTCCACTAATTCCGGCAACAGACTATACAACTCGAAGTGACCCTCGCAGCTGTGTCCACTGAAAATGACGTCATCCACCCCGATGCTTCGTGGAGAATGGTGTTGAACTTTAGGCGATGCCACAAGTTGCAAGTCCATCCCTCAAGTATTCCCTAGAAGCAACGGTATTTCGCCTGTTTAGCACCCTCCCTGAATGGAGACCATTATTGAGGAAACGCATTAGCTCAATCACGGTCAAATCACTAGCCAAATAACGACTGTGGATCGCAATGCAGGTTTCAAATATTCCAGGTGAATCAAATATAATTATCAGACTGTATAAGAAGATGGCTGGTTACATGGAATGAAATACATAAAATTATGTTTGCTATCGTGTCATGGGGTATGGCCTCTGTCCAACAGAACAATATTTGAAAATCTTTCTGTTTTGGACGGGAAAGAATTGAACAAATAAAAAGTATAGTAGACGAGTAATTTTACGAAAATAAAAGATGGAAAAAGTAAGGTTGAAACTGAGGAAAAAAAATAAAGGCCAAAATACCCTGGTAGTATCACTGAGGAACAGGGTAATGATATGTTACGAACCAAACGTTCGTAAAGCATTTATCTTTTCATTTCCATGTACTACGAACTCTAAGATATTAGTGTTCTATGAAAACTCAATAATTATTCCAAGTGCATGACTACTCCATGAATACATAAGTAATCCTTGTACATAAACATTCTTTGGAAACTACAAACTCCGTGTGAATTGTAAGTTCTATGACTATGATCGATACCATATTCATGAACGTGCCCCATATAGACGTTCTGTGCAACTACTACATATAGAGCAGTGTTCACGCCACTACAAGCCCAGTCTTCACTCCGATGCTGCCGCGCAGCTGATCACGCAGTCTACATTCAGAGCAACACAGAGTTGCTCTGAAGCTTAGTCTTCATCATAGTGACATGCCGTCACTATTCTAAGATCCAGTCTTCCTTCAGAGGGTCACGATGATACTCTGAAGATCCAGTGACATAGCGTCACTATACTTAGATCAGTCAACATAGTGACATAGCGTCACTATACTCAACGGCCAGTCTTCCTTCAGAGCGTCGTGATGACACTCTGGAGTTTAGTCGTCGAAGTAGGTGACATGTCGTTACGTTCAGCGTGCGTCTGCTCTCCATAGTCGTCCGGACATTGAACATAATGTATCAATGATACGGAACATTTTTTGGACAGTGACTTATAAAACGTTACTCAACTGCTGCATCATTACAATTCGTGGCAAAGTGCTATGAACCAGTCGTCAAGACATTGAACATGCTTGTTCATACAAAATTTCTAAGTTTCAGCCATTATCAATGCATCTGCTCTTCACGCTGTTACGAGGAAACAACTCTCTTCACATAAGACCACGGATACCTACGACCATGGCCGTGAGGAACTGCAAGTCTACAATGTGCTTCAATACTCGTGTAAACGAGGTATACATCAAGATTAGGGTTCATACTCAATCTTGTGTATTATTAAATCCTGCTATCAAATTTCAAATTTCATGGTTATTTAACCAGTAATTATTAATTGTTTTGCAGGTATTATTGTATATGATTCAAGTTTGTTACGGGGAGTTTTGACTCAAAAACTTGAGTTCTGGTGGGTCCCTTTTTTTTGTGCGTAGACCAGTTACGGTCACGCTTCAACCTTGTATATTAACCACTTATGTAATTCTGCTTCAACCACTGGGTATGGGTTTAAAGGGAATTTTCACAAACAATTGTGTTTCATGATAATGATTTATCCATGCAACTCTGTAGAATTCAACATTCTCAGAGTATTGGTTGCCCACAACAACCAATTTCAAACTTGTTACTCAGGAGAAAATTTAAGTAATTCTGTTTGTGTAACTTTAAGGAAAATATGTATATTTTGTCCAAGTACAGTAAATGTGTATTTTGTGAAACTGAATCGTGCCTTAAAAGAATCTGCTTTCATTTTTATCTCTTATGCTTGTTGAAACATAAAAGTCCCCCCATATCCTCTCCTGTGATACAGCGAATGGTCATTCGTTTGTAACATGAGTTACATAAATTAAAAAACTTTTTTTTAATGTCATTAATCTAATAAGGGTTCTTAATAAAGAAAACTACTAAACTAAGAAGTTCATTATATTTTCGTCTGAGGGTAATTCTGAATAATTTTCTTACTGATCGCATATAATTCTTTTACTAGCAAAATAGCAATGCATATATAATATTTCCCAAAGATGGGAACACAGACAATTTTAAATCACACTTCTATAACGTCCCGTCATACCTATGTGGCTATTTTTAACCTTCGGCGACTACAACAGAAGATTAAAAAATTTCTTAAATTTGTGCTATATGCATGATACACCTACCCGTTCTTTATGGATATAGTGGGAAATTCTTAAAAAAACTTGTTTGTTTAATTAATTCATTTTTCAGTACACCACTACATGAAGTGTGAAACCGTGTCATATCACGTGAATTATCTCCTAAACCAAATCATATCCCTCCGAAATTTTTTGTGCATTATCTATATATTTTGAGCTATTTTAAGGAAATTTTCAAAACAATTAAAATAATTCAAGTTGGAAAAAATAATTTGAATGATTAATTTTCATTTTTATATAAGAAAAAAATTTAAACTTCAAATTTGATACATAAATTGAAAGAGCAATTAATTTCCCATAAGAATCACTATCAAATTTATTTTTGAGTTTTGAGTTGTTTCTTTGTATCAATTTTTGCCCTCACAGCAAACTCTACAGCACACGACTCCCAATCTTCAAAGGCCCAGAAATCGGCAGCAAGGCATTACTGAGAAAAACCACTTAATATTCGACTTACTATAAAACAGTAGTGCGATAAACTATGGTCCGGTACACGAGGAAACCACGGAATAGATAGATGATTTTTGGATTTAAAGCATGATTAAGAAACACACCTTTTGACAATATGCATGTAATTAAAATAAATGATATTTAAAAAAACAGTAGCAAAGTATCTCCCATAAAAATAGGTAAGATTTAAAAGAATATGAAAGGTTAGCTCACCTATAATTTGTACAGGAACCTCGGAAACCACAAGAAGTTAAATATTTCAGTTTTTTTTCTGCAAAACAATGGATGCGCACATCACACGTTTTGAATAGCCCGTGATATTTAGTGGGCACATAATAAACATTCACTCGTTCATTTCTTTTCCTCTTCCTAAAATTTATGTAACATGTAAAAAGTGGAGGGTAGAAAACGTTGACATACAATGAAACTTAGTAGTACCGGGTATCTTAAGAAAAATTAAATGAAAGGGAAGATACAACGTCGAATATAAGGAAACGTTTTACCATTCCCTAATTGAATACAATTTTTAATCTAAAGAGACTCTCCGGAAACCAAGAATTCAATCAAAACAATAGTCTAAACCACAACAACAGAAATCCCTTTACTTAGCGAGGAGGCAGTGCGAGAAAGCGCAGAAACATGGAAACGACGCTGGCTCAAGTGGCATTGAGTTCATACGCACTAGACTTGCCTCTCGGGTTTCGAAACAAACAGCTCTCAGAGCAAGAGTGCCCTGGAGCACCAGCAATATGACGAAAAGCACGCTTTCAACTCATGTTCCTTAAACGACTGGCAAAAGCGCAACGCTGAAGATTGAGACTTATAACATTCCTCGTTTTAAATATTATCTCAGTGGCGGGTTTCATTTCAAATACTTATTAAGGAACAAACCATTTCCACGTGATTAACCTTCGGAGAAGAGCAAGAGATATCTACTTGATATTCAAGTACAACGTAGCTACTTCCCAGTATTTAAGTCCATATCACGATGATGTGTGTTCCCATGTTAATATTGATACAAAAGGAGCAACATGTGTAAGGAGAGAATGGAGGAAAATCAAAATAAAACTAATTCTTCATTCACGGATACGCTTCATTATAAATATATACGATATTTGTGTGATATTGAAATTTATGTGAACATGGTAGTCTAATATTCACAAATTAAAAATTTTCCCTTCTGTTCAATGATTGCCTATTTTAGTTTCTTATTTTCTTTGTAGAAACGAGAAGACGAAAACAACAATTTGTTACACTAATTTTATTTAAGTAAAGATTGTGAATTTTCTGTTGCTTCCCCAGCTATCAAAACACAACGTAAAGGATAAATAATTATTTCCAAGAAGAGAAATGCTAGAGAAGACTGAGTAAATGGATTCTTTCCATTTTTGGATTTGATGTAGTTGAAGAGAGATGTGTTAGTAGGTTGCATCTATATTTTGTCAACGCCAAGGGGATGTGGTATGATATTTAAGGAAAATAAAGGCATCTGTTTTTAAACCTTTTCTTTTCACATTTCCATTGTAGTTCCATAAATATTATTAATTTGGCATTTTACATACGTTACATTACTCTCCTAAAACTCTATGAAACTTCCTTGAAAAATTTTTTTCTATCTTGAATTTTTCGGAGGATACGTGTACGTGAGTTCCGGAAGCATAGAAACGAATATTTTTTTAGATGGGCCATGAAGCACTGTAATTTGGCAATAAATATAATACATTTATTGTCAAAAAACAGTACAAACTGCTTATGACCACGTGAAGGACTATAAACTAATTTATTAATGTATCAACTGGTATAAGTTTGGAATTCACTAAAATGAATTTTGAAAACAACAAACCAGAAATTGCGAAAACAAGAGAACAGTTTCATTGAATTCTCAAGAAATTCAATCGACTTGGCACACTAAAGTTGACGAGACACCTTTCTTTCACCGATTGTGCATTAAATTTTTTAGATCCTAAATTATCTTATTTGGGCCCACAGACTAGAACCGCGAAACAGTATTAATACTAATATTAACTCGCGCAAAATAGTTTCAAAAAGTAAAGGCACGCAAAATTTAATGAGTCATAAGTAAATTTAATAGATTGACAAGAGAAGTAAAAATCTATAAAGAAAGAAGTTTCAAAGAAAAATATTGTCTGAACTTCCAGCGTAGCTTCTTTTGAGAAGTTTGGTGTGGGGAGACGAAGTTTCAACTTCACATAAGAAAAGAAGAAGAGATGTCCTCTATCATTCCTTGAATCGTAAAGAGCAACACGAAAGAACTCTGCAACTGAAGCTGAGCACCACAAAGCAGTCAAGCACAAAAGGTTTTGAAAATATTACCTTTGATGTTAGTTTACAGGATGAGCATCTATTGGACTCGATGCCAACATGTGACTCTAAACCTTCATTATGATCTAGGTCACATACATAACTACATCCCACGTGGTAAGGGACCGCCCATAAAATACGTAACAAACCCTGTAGGATAGGGGACTCTGTGATATCGTTACTTAACGTTACAGTGGGGCGGAGAGATGTTAGCCTTTGTGTTACGTACCACAAACTTTTATAGAGTATATTACATAGCGAGCATTTTAACTTTAAAGTTTGTCGCTATAATCAAGGTACTAAACTACACAGTAAAATCCTAGAGCAATGAGGAACCAACAATGAGGTCTAAGTAGCAATATGTGACCTCACATTTTCTGACAAGCAACAAAAACGTTTCGTGATGGAAGGGGAGGTTAGGGCTAGTGTTAGGTACAGGAATCGCCCGAGGGGAAGAGGTCTACAAATTTGTAAATTACGTACTCGTATCGCGTAAATGACCGACGACCTCTACAGTCCTCGCAACGATAGAAAAGTAGCGAGATGTAACGAATGGTGCGAAAGAACCGTGTTGTCATCTGTCTACTGCAGGGTGCGGCCCAACGTAGCTTCCTCCATTGTAGACGACATGCTACAGCACCCACACAAAGGTTGCTCTCAAGGTTCAGGCATCGTTCCTTCAGTGACGTTAGAGATCAAGCCCTCTGTCCATCACGGTTGGAATTTCAATTACTGATGGTTCTACGAATCGGCCGATGTACGCGTTAGCATCCAGGAGTAAACTCATTAAAATTCTGCTCAAACGAGTAATGTCCACGTTTCCTTCCCTGATACCAAAAAAGTTAATTTTAGCATGACATCAGACCGTCCCGTTGTTCATTTGTCCATTTATCCCCAGCGATTCTGGCTAATGAGATAATTTCGTATTAAGCGTTGTTTCTGCTCGTGCGTGTGCTCTGAAAGCGTTGTTCCTGTGCGTGTGCTCTGAAATTTTTTAAAACTTGAAATGGAAGAATACTTCCTATAAAGATCAAAGAGCACATTGGAATATTTGTCAAAACAGCTCCAGTTCTTTTTCTTTAATTTTTTTATGCAGAACGAGTTATTAGCATGCAAGATATCTTCAAAAACAGTATTTTGCTTGAAAGGTTTGTATAGACGTAGGAAAATAATATCTCTCACCCGCAGTACCTCATTTATTCACTACTTTAAAAGAGATGAAAACTATTTAGCAATGTTGATATCAAACAGAGGGAGAATACAACTTCATGAATATAAAATGAAAGATACTGATAAAAATTGAGAGAATGGAAAACTCAGTTGATACGAAATTATATAATCGTATACGTACAATGAAATTACATTTACGAAACACGTCTTACGCTACATATAACACTCAGATATCGCAAAAGGGCTTGAAATACTATTCAAGAAATTTCTTATAATTACATAGTATAAAGGTTGCTAAGATCTCGAAAATAAAGTGTTCGTTTTAGATATGAGTGAAGGATGAATTGATTGCATATGTTCAATAGTGTTTTTTAAATCAACCAAGCGGATGTTTTTGAATATAACGTATGGTTTTGAAGACTTCATTCAATTACATAGTTTTGTAAATATTTTAGAAATTTCGTGGCGTTTAAATTCGTAAACAATTTGAATCAAGTTTGATTTCAAAACTTACTTTCTGTAACACTTCTGCGAGTGTTATTGCTTAACATTCATCCTCTAACTAATTTCTTTAATAAATTTAGTAGATGCTTTATTTAAGCGAATATTAATGAAATGTTTATAAAAATGTATAAATATCATATTTCTCAATAAAGTTGGTTTTACATACTATAGTGAAAGCTTGTAATAGCTTATGTGCAATGGTTTTGCACCGCTAGTTGTAATATGTTTTACAAAAAATAAAGTTGATAGAATTCTTCATCTCCTTTCCTTTATACATATGATGGAGCAGTGACAATGTGTGATGCGGTTGCATGTGAATGGAATGAAACAAAGATTTGTAATTTTGAAACATTTTTTGTTTTCATGTACTTTGACTTATATTTAGCATTATTTATTAAATCAGGAGGGTAAAATTGGGTCAGAAATTAATATGGGACCTGCTTTTGTGTCAACTCTAAAGAGAAGGGGGAACATATGAATATTTTTATCCTTTACATTCTTATTCACAAGGAATTTTTTTTTGTATTGGTAAAAAAATAATAAGTTTTGTTATCCTCATGCGAAAACTTATATCGAGATGTACCTAAATATGTTTTGATATTAATCTTAATGACATATCTTCACAAATAATATTTCATAAAATACATATAACATTCAACGGTTAAGATAAGTTTCACAGGTTGCCTTCGTTGGTGTTTGCTTTAACTTGCCCGTTTGTGTTATATTCTTCTGTTCATTAGTCTTATTTTAATTACATCCAACACATCTTAACAGATTGAATCAAACATTTTGTGCACACTATTTTTTAAGACCTATGCGTGAAGAAGAATTTAAAAAATCAATACTATGATACTTTTATAAACTAGCCTAAAAACAAAAAAATATCCTGACTCACTCACAGTACTTGATTGTTTAGAATTGCTTCAACAATAGTAAAGTATAATTTTAGATTTGTTTTTGATAAGAACTAGTACATAAGAAAATATTTTTGTGTTAATCTTTTAAAGCCCTTCATTAAAACAAATTCAATATATTAATATTTCATTATTTTGTTTTACAGCTTAGATCTGTCAACGGGAACTTTTACTTCGTAGGAAGATGTTTGAATTGTATATTGTCTTATAGTTTTTCAATAGTACAGTAATTTATATTGTATATTTTTCAGTAGTACAGTATATAGTATTGTTCATTTTAAAATAGTATTCTGGTCATTCTCAGGATTGTTTCATTGGTTACTTTGTAACATTGACACTTCAATGAATAAAGAAAATATATATCTTGAATGGTGTGAAGGGGAGACTGGGGCGATTTTTACACGCGGAAAGTTGCTTTATTCGAATTTAAAATTAACCGCCGTACAGAGGAGTATTTGCCCTCAAAACGTGGTCAAAAGTCGAAAATTGAAATTTATAAAATGCCGTAAAAACTGGTACTGACAAAGTTAGATAATTGGCACTTCCAGGAGTAGATATATTTTTGTTTTCCGTCACTTCCTGTCGCTTCAGGGTCAGTCGAAAGTCAGGTCATGGAGGAAAATAATGTTCCTTTTCTAGTTTACTCTTCAGTAACTTGTGCACATATTTCATGTACTACTTATTAATGGATTGATCTCCATTTTTTACTGTGTATATATAGGGTCATGATATTTTATTTGTTATATTTTTGTTGTTTCTTTTCAATTACGCTAATTTTAAGGATGTTACATTTCAACAAATTCTTTTGGAATTTTGTAATATTTTGTAAAAAAGGAATTTTTGAACATTTGTCGCACCTTGTCGCACAACTTTGCCCGTACCACAATACTCTATGATTATTCCTCCATGCATCCCCGAAAAGAGATCTACCGATTTTATCAGACCCTCAACACAAATTTTATTTTTGTGCATTTCTTTTTTGCTTAAAAAAGGTTAGTAATGTCAAACGATTCAAAGAAATATTATTCCTACAACCAAGAAACTAAAACTACATGTTTATAAC
>NNCF01126922.1:209140-240182 GCA_002313205.1 Laupala kohalensis | reverse complement strand
ATATATATATATATATATATGAAGGTAAACATTTTGATAATAGGGTAATCTGACAGTGTCCAAACCTGCTTTTGGTTGTCAAAAAACCTCTAGGTCATTCGTGGTATTTGCCATAACCGAAAGGGAAAAGTACTACAAAGGCTCCCGAAGCATACCTTCTGGAGAAAGGAACAGTATGAGAAAAAAACTTCAGAGGAAAGCGTGCCGTCGGCGCCTTGTTAAATACACTTCACTTTCAAAGCCTTTTGTCGTCGCACAGACGATGACAAATTTTCAACTGTGTATTTTTAAGAAAGCGCATTGCATGTTTTAAACAAATGGTAGGTGTTATACTATTCCACACCACCAGTCGAGTGAGAAATAGCACAAGAAATGAAAGGAGGAGGAAAGCTGTTTGAAGAAAATGGAACAGGCGTGTAGTAAGGAGGGCGACCGTATTTCTCACTCTAGATTTGTGCACACTCATTGAAATAATGGGTAAGAGTAATTTTCACAAATATTCATGGTGAGAAAAAGAACTCTGATTCACGGGACCATTACAAAAGTACAAGGCTCCTGGTTTAGTAAGGAAAACATATTACGTAGATAAAAATAAGCGGAAACATTATAATGACAAAACCTTTAGAAATTAAATTTAGGAACTCAATATTATTCTCTTTCATCATGATGTAAAATAAAATACAATGATATTCAATACACCCCCACAAAGGAATCATAACTTACTTTGAATATTTATTTTACTTGAGTATGCATCATTTTAGATTTCTATAAATATTCCTTGCCTCTTCAAATTTGTAGTTTTACTAATATAGCACCACAAAAATGTACATTTTATCATTAAAATTGTCGTATTAACGTGTTGATAAAAAAATTTAAGAAATCATGTCCCGCATATCTGTGAAAAGAAATGTCCATTCAGATAAATGCGTAACATTTGAAACATTTTTGAATTTTCCATCAGGATGTTTGACAAAAACACATTTCCCATCATTTAATTGCAATAAGATTGTATAATTCTGTTTTAACTGCTATGATTTCACTCAAAAGAATGAAACAAGTTATCACGTGGATATTATTTTTCCTATAAATTGGTTATTTGTTGCCTCAAAATTATATTATGTATAGTAACAAAACTAAATGGAGTAATGGGTAATACGAATTCTCATACCTATCCCACTCAGCCGCTTCCACTGGAAATCTGGATATCTCCTTCAGTAAATAGTTAGAAACTAAAAGGTCAGGGTTCGGCCCTTTTTATTGTCGTGGAATACACACAACTCCTTACTAAGGAAACGCAACTCTGGTAAACTTGGTTTAACTATTTATTACATAATAATTACACTTTATTATTACACACTAATACTACCCATGCTAATATTTCCCCTTCACTTTTCCATTCCAAAATATCCCCTAAAAATCACAATATCATAAGACATAATATTTGCTTTACTTTCCCTTCAAGCAACAACAACACTGGTTGATGAACTATTCCAGTCAGTATGCAATTTGAAAATGGTACATTAGAAGTAACCAATCATTTGCAATAATAATGTGTTCTTGGTAATTTTGTTAATGAACATTCGTAAGAGTCTTTGGCGTCGTCACACTCGCTTAGTTAAGTACACTGGCATTTAACGCAATGAAAGGTGCACTGGACGCAGCCAGTCATGTAATTTATCCTAATGTTTTTATTTAAAGCTGGATCACCAGTTGCCAAAAGGACGTGGGTACGATTAGTTCCTCAAGGAGTAGTAACCTCAAGTTACCACCAAGTCATTCGCGGCTCTGCACAGCACGTACCGTTCTCCCATTTACTTCTACCGGAATCAGATGACCCTCCCCGTAGCGTAGGAGATACCATTTTCATCATTAAACAGCTCAACTTGACGCAGACATCACGACTTAATGGCGTTAACAATAGTTCCTGACCATTTACTTCTCGATAAAAATGTTCATGCCTCATACAAGATAACTTTCTCCGAAGATCGCACGACACTCAAGCCGATTGATTAAAAGACGCGGATAACTTGCTCGAACTCCAATTGAAATAGTTCGTTGCACACTGGCTGCCGTAAACTCATAAATGATCAACTAATGATCTCCTAGTCACATCAAATAAAACTCCAAGTCTCTTTCTCACCAAAATCTAAGTCAGTCTGCTGACTTATAATAATGAACGATCAGTCATCAACGAACATGATCACTGAATGAATTGAATCTCTGAATAAGCCTGAATCTCCTAATCTCTCTATTCTGCCACTGAATCTCTAAGTCAATCTGTAAGTCTCTGAATCTCTCTCCATTTCTCAGAGCCAGAACGACGTTGCTCCCCGCTTAAGTAAGTGCTTCCCCACTTAGCTGTCCAAAACTTCGAGAGAAAACACCTCCTTCTATGACGTTTTTGTTTTCTTCGACCAATAATCACTCATATTTCAATCCACATGGAGTATCTTGGATTAGTTATTTTGTAATAGGTATTTCCCTTTACTGCCAATAGCACGGTTTGATTAATATAATGCTTCCTTGTCTCCGAACTCTAGTATTTTCCTTCTGAGCCCCTTCTGAGTCATTTCGCAGACTCGTGACCCTCATCTCTCCACAAGGTAATATTTAATTTTAGAACGCTAACTTCATTCCCTTTCGTTCTTGCCAACGACCCTTCATTTTAATGTGTCTGTCACATATTACTTACACTTCTTTTCATTCCAAACCCCAGACCTTCTACGCAGTTTTTTTTCTGGCTTTCCATTATGTTCGCCCCTCGTCACTCATTTTTTATTGTTGACCCGTGAGCTTCGTGGCTCGACAGTCAAACCTTATTCCTTTGCCCCCCCTCCTTCCTACGTGTCCGTCCCCACGACCTCTGTTGTTCATCTGTCTTTCTAATGGAATTTTTCGTATTGCGAGAAGCGCTCTACAACGGACCCTGATTCTTTCCGTAAACAACTCTCCCTATTTTTTTATATAACTCTGCACATGTTCCCGGATCTATCACCTATATTAGCACAAACCATCTTCCCGAATTTCTACAGTAATTTTCCCTGTGTCCCTCTAGATGAAACGAAGAAATGAAATTTGAACCAAAATATCTGATATGGAGAGGAGATTAAAAGGATGGAGGGAGAAATGGTGATCTGAGAATTGATTTTAGGTGTTGCTCAGTTGATTGGTTATTTTTACATGTTTTTTTTTACATTTTTAGTCGACTTGATGATACCAAACATTATCGAAAAATATTACATTTTAATTGTCCATTGCATTATGGTTTATTTAAGTGAGATTCAGAGAAAAATTTATCCGAGTCGGTCGTTTTAACTTTGTTTATCCTACTCGTATATTTAAATATATTTATAAAATATTATTAGTCAGTCGTGCCGAGAGAACGTGTTACTCAGCACTCCTGACGCAAGTACCACCTGTAAATTTTTAGCTTGTTCAGACCAAATAATTTCATATAAAATCTTTTTCATTTAAAAATGTCGGCTTACCGTGGTGAGTGCGGTCTCGTGTGGAGGGATGATACGTCAAATGTGAAGAGTGGTTGGGATTGTAGTAACATTTTCCACATTTCATGCTTATCGAGTAAAATACACAAATCACTAAAACAAGTTAAGCTAAATAAGATTGAAAATGTGATGTGTGCATGAGCACTATCATATCTAAAGGTGTATTTTTTTAAAGAATGAAATCACTCAAAAACTGTGTGTTTGTTACGATCCATGTTTGTTTCGTAAATTGCTGTTTTCTTAAGGAGCGCATGTAATTCATAAACTAACTACAACTATTTTTAGCTACATGTAATCACAACTAGAGAGCAGCAAAGTCTACCGCTGCAATTTCCATGGAACAATCCCTTCCACTGTGACAGCATCCCCTCCAACGCCCGGGGGCAGATAGCAAAGGTATATTAGTCAGTGTTCCGCTAAAGAAAACATCAGCCGCAACCGTGAATTCCGCTTGTAAGAGTCGTTGCTGCGCTTATTATCCTGATTTACCACGAAAACATAAAGTAATCAACATTCTATAAAACATTTTTTTGGAAGGCAGTCTTTACTGCCCAGTCTCAACATGAAGTGAAACTACATTCATCGATTCAAGAGCCGAAGCCATGCAACTATGTTGATATTTATCAAATCACTAATCTAAATTCTATAATTTTAGCAAGTTCGTGTACACTCCAGGTGATATGTATACTACTGATAACATAAAAGGGCCCATTTATTTTTCTAAGTACAACGCTCTGACCAGTTTTGGATCAGTTAGGTTTGCAACGCCTCTCTCCTCTTGCTTCCCCTTCGACAGGGGAAGTTTCGTTCGACCAATCGTAGGTCTATTTGAAACGGCGCCCATATTTGGAAGACTAATAGTACCGCTGGTAAATCGTAACGAGATAAAATGTTTCATTACACCGCTATTAAAGAAATATTTTGTATTTTTTTATTATACACATTTTGGACTTCTATAACAAAAATATTCTGTATATTCTTGACTTCAATAAACTTTACCATTCTCTATATTTAAACGACATCTCGAGATTCGTTGTCTCGCAAGGTCTTCATAGGCAATGTAAAAGATATTAGAGTTTCTGTAAAAAACGTTTGCGTAATACTGTGATAAAATATAGTTTTTAACAGAATTTGAATATAATTGCAAGATATCGTATGGAATTGGTATAATTCGAATCACAAATTACTTATAAATATTCCTATAATTTCTTATATTTATACAGTGAAGTAAAGAAATCAAATCTCATTGCCTACAAATGATGTGTATTGTCGAAAGTAATTTCACATAATTTGCGATTCTCTTAAGTTTTTCATATATGTGAAAAGGAATTAAATAAATATAGAAAACGTTTGTCTCAAATATGAACTAATAACACAAAAGTTTAATTCTCGAGTTATAAATAATATAAGACTACTTAAGGAACAAATAAATTACGTCTTCTAGTGACATATTTATCCACGATATAACAATTTGGAAGTAATCGTGCAACCTAAAATAATAATCAGAGATCAATAATATGAAAACCTCGTTTCAGATATGAATAAATAAAAAAAGACAAATCCCTTTTATTTTTTCCAATCAAATTGAAATGTATTAACTCATATTAATACCCATAGGTTCTTTTCTTTATCTTTCTTCCTATTTCTTTCTTTCCTTCTTTCTTTCTTTCACTTTCTCTTTCTCTCACTTTTCTCTATCGTTGTTTTACTTTCTCTCTCTCTCTCTCCACGTGTATTGTCTAACATAATTTCACATAATTTGTGATTCTTTTATTTTTTCATATATGTCAAAAGAAATTAAATAAATATAGAAAACCTTTGTATAAAATATGAATTAATAACACAAAATTTTATTTCTCGTGTTATAAATCACATTAAACCACTCAAGGAACTAATAAATTACATGTTCTAATAATACAATGATCTACAATATAACACTGGTTGTAATCGTGCAGCATATAAAATCGTGATCCGAGATTAATATTACAAAAAACGTGTTTTAGATTACAACAAATATAACTAAAACTGAAATCTCTTTCATTAATTTATTCAAATGAAATTGTGAAATACAACCACAGATTCTTGTTTTCTTTCTTTGTTCCTACTTCTCTCTTTCTCCCTCTCCCTCTCTCTCTTTCTCTTCACCGTCACTGGATACACCGTCATTGGATGTGAATTCGCGACTAAGGACGTTCGTGTGGGTGGAAGATTCCAAATACAATGAGAAACATGAGATGCACACTATCTTCTATTCCCCTTTAAAAAGAACATTAAAATGACATATCTACAAACACACTCTTTGGATTCTCACCATTGGTAAACGAAAAAGTACGCGATGTGAGTGGAAATTATTTCACTGCATCTATTCCAAACTTTACCGATAATGCGGATTAATCATATACTAATTACACTATGAATACAGTATATTTAAGAAAAATGAAATAGTTGGAACAGTTTTTGAATATTTTTCAAAAGTATACTTTAATTTTCAAATGAAGTAGCCTTTGCGTTCAAGTAAAGCGAAAGTTTAAATCACCTGCGCAAATTCTCTCTCTTTCTAGGTATTGCTGGTTGAAATTATTTCTTTCATCTACGACTATAAGAAGAAAGGTTTGATATACCTTATCTGATCAGACGACCTCGTGTTACTCTGTAAATCTAAATGCTATATGAATAAATATTTATTGAAAATATGGTTTGGATATATTTAGACTCGTTTCCTACTCAATATTTTTATTAAAATAAAGTTTTAATACTTGGGGTATAATTACGAACTCGTGAATTTGTTTTAGAATCATTGTTTTCTTTAAATATAAATTATTTGCTTTTAAATTGAATATAAAATGTTTTTTCACATGTTTATTGAAATTTTGAAGAACTTTTCTAAATTCCTCGTAAAATATATCATTGAACACTTTCATTTACACATGATGTATTTGGGGGGTAAAAATTCAACTTTGCATCCACCATATTATTTACTTCTGTATGTGTAATATTTAAGATTTATGTATTCAATAGTTATTGCTATATTGAGACTGACGAGGCCGTTTGTAAAAGAACCTCCCTACCATTTGATCTCATTATGCTCAACTAATAAATTGAGTCCTCTGTTTCGTTACTAACAAAACATACACTTGTGAATTTGAAATCCAGAAATCGTTACAATATTTTTCATCAATGACAGAAAAATCGACTAAATTGAAAGAGGAAAAGAAAGAAGATTTTTTTTTTAATCCGAGACTGGTAAACTGAAGAAAGAAAACGTCCTTTTGAAGACTTCAGTCACCGATCTTGCAACTCGTGAGACGAACCTAAAACAATACTCCCGCCAGAGCAGTATATAGATAAGCGGCGTACCGGACACCAAGGGCGAGAACATGAACTACCTTCTCACATCGACAAAGTTGAACATCGAGATGAAGAAAATGGTGACGGCGCATAGTCTTCCGAGCAGCAGTAAGAAGAGGAAACCAACTATCATTATTATGTTCACGTCGCGGCAAGAGAGAGATAAGTGGACCAATGCCTTTAAAGAAGTGCGACCACTTACCGAAGATTAGAGCAGCTCCAGCTTCGTTGCGGGCAAAGAGTTAATAAATGAGATCTGTCTCCTGCAAACAAACTTCAAACAAACCCAAAATTTCAAAGTTAAACAAAGAAACCTCAGCATAAACGATTTGCCGCTAATCAAAATCGAAAAGAGACAAAAGATAGTGAAACTTGTCATTAAACACCTTATGACATTAGTTCAATGAAATAAAAAATAAAGACTTATAAAATTTACTAATAAAAAGGACGAAAAAAAGTATTATAGCATATTGTTCTATCCGGTATGAAGGGAATGTAGCTCAGTAATGGAAGTTAATAAATAGTTTAAGAGATAATTCAGATAGGTCAATAATGAATAACATAAAGGAGATTATAGAAATATAATAGGTAGCGGACAAGAAGTGAAAATTTTGTTTAATGAATACTTTATTAGATCGCCAATAGAACGTGTGAAATATCAGCCTTATATTGATCAGACAGATCTCTCATACTGTGTACGTAAATATAATTGCATTTTTACGTCAAGGTAATAGCGTTATGCAATGAAATCGTTAATTTAATTAAATATTAAAAAATAAAAAACTCGGAGTAGACCATGTTCCTGTTGAATTCGTGGAATTTATTGCACCAGATATAGTACATGCTTTAATCTGCATCATTAATCTTAGTTTTGTGACAATCCAATGCCCAAGTAAGTTTAAAGAAAATAACACAGTTCCGATTTTCAAACATGAAGAAAGAGATAAGTTAATAAACTATAGACCGATTGCATTACAGTTAGTTATATCCCAAATATTTTTAAAAATCTATGAAAACAATGCTAATACTTATTTAAAATAATAACAATTTTGTCAACTTAAACCAAAACACTTTTACCAAGGGCAAAAATACGGAGAGAGAAATAATGCATTTCACAGAGGTTACTCACAACAGCTTCAATAATAATGAAAAACACAAGAATCATTATTGATTACTCGAAAGCATTCGATTTCGTAGATCACATCATTTGAACAAACTTTTGTTAGTAGGTATTAGAGACGTGGCACTACAGTGGTTTAGATCATCCCTCTCCTATCGAAAAGTTAAAATTGGTAATTGCTTCAGTTACACTAAACTTGTCAAAATTAATGTACCACAAGGATCAGTTCTTTTAACAAACTCTTTTCATTAATTTTATTAATCTGTTGACTGTTCTTGATACATTAGTGCTCTTGCAGACGATGTTGCGTTCCGATATTCAAGAAGTTATTGGGTGACAATTTGGAGCAAAATGACCAAAAAGTTAATATTTTTTTCGGGAATAATGCACACAAGATAGAACGATAGACAATGCTGCAGAAGCAAAATTTATTAATTTAAACCCACGTAGATTTTCTTTTGATTTAGACCAAAAATTTCATATCAAAAATAAATGCCGCCAGCATGACATATCTTTCACGTGAGCAAACATAGACCAAGTAGCCCACATCACGTACTTCGGAGTTGACCTATACGGAATACTGTCACGGAAATTAAATATTTCCTTCAATCTCCCATTCGAACAAACGTATAGAAGTTCTATTTTCTCAGAAATTGTTTTCGTGAAGATTTACTACATACTATGCTCTTATTCGCTCAATAATTATTTATGGGATTGATAATTGTAGAGGGGGTGCAAAGTAACGATTCAGCAATTAATAGTTACTCAAAATAATCTCATAAAAGTTATAACTTTTCAAATGGAACGTGAAAGGGTATTTTCTCTCTACATTCAGCTAAATATTCTGCCAATAACCCATACGTTTATTAATTCAGCACTACAATAGTTTTTTCAATCCAAGTAGAAATTATGGAACAGATAGAGTATCACAGAACAAGAATTGCAATCCTAGGATTGTTTGTCAGGCGAAACGTAAATAAACCAATTTTCAGGAAAAACTTGTCAGGAAACATAATAATAATAATAATAATAATAATAATAATAATAATAATAATAATAATAATAAGAAGAAGAAGAAGAAGAAGAAGACATTGATACATTGTTTTAAAATCTCAAAAAGTAGCTTTTGAACGAAAAATTAGACTTACGTTTATTGT
Organism: Laupala kohalensis; assembly: GCA_002313205.1. Taxonomy (NCBI): domain Eukaryota; kingdom Metazoa; phylum Arthropoda; class Insecta; order Orthoptera; family Trigonidiidae; genus Laupala; species Laupala kohalensis. Next base: position 231,051 of record NNCF01126922.1, on the reverse strand, counting down.
CTTAATTTGAGATAAAGAAGAAAAAAACTTTCTAGTAACATCGATAGTTATGACCTTTCAAGTTGTTCAATATTCGTAATATACTCCAAATCCCTTAGAAATATTCCATATTGAATGGTTTGTCAATCGTATTTCTTTAATTCCAATCGTTTTCAATTGCATTTCGTTTGCTAGACGGTTCGATTTAAACTTTACACTACAATTTTTCTAAAATTATAATTGTTTTACAGATACAATTATAATTTTTCATAATTATATTATTGAATAATTGCATACAATATGCAATAAAGTCTAGTTCTGATAATGCCGCTTTTCTATTAGGAATTATGCATACACCGTGAAATTATGATACTTAAACCCATTTGAATCGGTGATTGTTGAAATAAAATTTACCATAAACATTTTTCACGTTAGTCGATTTAGTTACAATGAAAAATTTGCCCTATTATTCAACGTAACAAGAATCCTATTATTTTAAAAAGGATGAAATTTTGTATCCCTTGACAATGCCCGATTTAATAACAAATACATTATCATACGTGGGTTTTTCATAATATGCACGTCCAGTGAGTTCCAAAGAAAAGTTTGGTTTCTTATGCAGAACTCTTAAAGGTAAGGAGAATCCTATTATTTCGAAAGTGAAATTTTATTATCCTTTTGACAATTCCGGAGTCAATAACCATAATATTAAGAGACGTGGGGTCGTCATAATGTATGACGTAATAATTAATTTCAAATCAGATTTCTGGATCAATTTTGAGAACTTTTAAAGTTTCTCCCACATTTCAAAATTTTCTTTAATTTATTCTAAGCTAAACATTTATAAGAAAAGCATAGTGTTAACCAATTCAATTACTTCGAGTTCTCCAAAGTGACAAGAACAAATTGTATTGCCTGTGCGAAGATTTTATCAACGTTTAATGTTTGATAGTAGTTTTATTTTTGTAATTGTGCAAAACGAATTTTTGTGGTGTGTTCTTAACATGGGTAATCGAATACTTCTTCTCATTGAGAAGAAAATTTTGGTAAATTTATAATAATATAAATATTTACATGAATAACTGATTTTTTTGCATTCACTTATCACTGAATAAATCAAACATATATAAAGACCACATCAATCAACAAAATGTTTGGTGCAGGTTTAGTGAAAGATATATAACCCCGAAAACAAACATATTTTGATCAACATTTAATCACAATTTGATCAGAGTTTGGTTATGTTTTCAGGGAAAGCTCGTATTTCGCTTAGGAAACCATTATGAAACCAGCGTAATATTAAAATAAAATATGGGAAATAAATAAATTATCATATAATAGTGATTTATTGTTATCACATTGATGACATTAGAGATTTTTTATTGTGATATATATAATAATAATAATAATAATAATAATAATAATAATAATAATAATAAATTTATTGTCAAAAAACAGTACAAACTGCGTATGACCACGTGGAGGAAAAAAAACTAATTTACTCTCCGGAAACAAGCAAGGGACCATCCCATCAATTCCGATCAAGGGCCCTAAGGCAGAGGCGGATTCAAAGAGGGATTAGCGCGTTGTAAAAAAAAACATTGCATATAGTAGTAATTATATTGAAGTGCATTTATTTAAATTTCTATTTCAGTTCTCTGAAAAGAAAAAGGTCAGATGATGTGGACGAAAATGAATATAACGAGGTGAAAATCAAACGTTCTGCACATTCAGATCTTATTCGTGAATGCTCGCTCCCACAAATTCAAAGCAATGTTCCTGACAATGACATCGGACTGTACCTTGAAAAAGGATCTACTATAGCATCGAATAAGAAAATGGAATTATTAAAGCATTGTTTGAAACTACAACAAAATTCTAATTTTTTCGATGATGCCAAGGGCTGTGAGAGGAAATTGATATATAGTTGGCTAGAAAAATATTCTCCATGGTTAACACATACATGCATATAAAAGTGGCTTTCTGTTTATTTTGCGTGTTATTTGCTCCGAATGTGGTACATACAAGATGTCCAAGGAGCATTTACAGTGAAACCGTTCATACAATGCAAACATATGCAAGAACAGTAAAAAAAAATGCAGAAAGCGGTTGGCATTCGATAGCAGAAAAATGCATTCAAATCATTTATGGAAGAAACGACGGTGGATAATTAGAACCTTCGTGTCCAAAACTCATATCGTATAACTCTTGTTTTTACATTCAATACATGTTCAATTAAAAAATCACATATCTAAGAAAATAGCCTCTTATTTGTCTCCACAGATACAAAGTGAAATAATTAATTTATGTTGCAATGTAGTTCGAGAGACAATTCTGAAAGATAAATTAAAATCGTGTGTTTATGCCATACTGGCAAACGAAACAGCTGACATTTCAGGGAAATAATAGCTTTCTATTGAGGTTAGGTTTTTCGAATTCGGAATGAATTCGAAACGATTATTCGGAAAGAATTTTTAGGGTTTGAAGAATTAGATGCAATTGATGAACAAACAATAGCAATTACAAATTAAAAACTCATTGCAAATGTTCACTTAGATCCTGAATAATTAGTACGTCAGGGAAATAATGGCTGATCCACTGTGGTGTACAAAAATAAATCCCGCGAGATAAAGCTCTGTGTTTTCATTGCGTGAGCCACAAGTAAAATTTAATGGTCAATAGTTTAAACGATGTTGGCGAAATTCGTAACGCTGTATCCATTATTAAAGTTGTTATAATTTTTTCCGTGATTCCAGTGTAAGGTTGAAATACGTACCAAATGTACCAGCCTTGTGTGAAACGAGGTGGTCGCAAAAAAAATTGAAGTATTTCAATAAATAAAACTCATTATATTAAGTTCAATGAGGGTCTAGATAAATTACAAAAAGAAGGAAATACTCTTACTCGGTAAACAGCGTTTCACTTGTAACTGTGCAGAGACGAGACCTGTTTTTTATTATTTATGTTTGTCATAGCAAGATACTCAGTTTTATTGCTACCCATAGTAAATGTTCTGCTATCAAAAATTATGGATCTCCTTCAATGCTCAAATCACGTCCAAAGAATTCTCGATGTCGTGAGGAAACATCGAACAACGGCTGGCACAGTAACTGTGTTTTCTTCTATCAGCTCATTCTGTTGCAGAAGAAATAAATGTAGAACTTGCACCACCTCGAGTTGTCTCACGTCTAAACTTTTTAAGGAACAGTCCGTCTAATTCTACTTCTGTATATTCTAAAAGAAGTTTCCTTTCATTATTGGATTCGTTTATATCTGGTTAAAGCAACCGATTTTCCGAGGACAATGTTCCGGTTTATTTCTAGTTCTTATCTGCTCCCTCCTTACATGCTCAATGTAACATTCGAGTATTTAAAACAAAAATCAAAATGTTTCATTGAATTTTATGAATTAGAAGGATTTGAAACTAAAGCCGAATTATGGTATAATTCTTGGCAGAAAACAGAGCTGGACTGCCAAAAATTGAAGGATCTAGATTGATATTTCGAAAGAAGCCAATGAATTTTTTCCCACCATGAGGCATGCTTTAATTATTTTATTAACTCAACCTTGTACAACGTGTACCTCCGAAAGTCCATTTAGTACTTTAAAGCGGGTTAAAACATGGTTAAGATCAACAATGTCGGGCGTTCGTTTGAATGGGTTGTGTTTATTAAAGCCCCGTAAGGAACTAGTTTTAGCGAAACAGAGAAATTTGAATTCAAAGTTATTAATAGGCTTGCAGAGAATCCTCGTAGGTTACTATTTTAATATTGTATATATTATAATCTTTTATAAATATTTTGTTAATACTAATTGTAAATTCAATTTTATAATGTAATAAACAAGGTTATTATCAATAATAAGTATTTTTCTTTAATACAATATTTATCATAGTTATTGGTTTTAACTTCCTCCTGAACGAAATCCTAGCTACGCCGATGACTCTATAATATGTTTCTGTTATACCTAGTTTAGATTGTAATTAAAGTAAACCTGTTAACACGAGTGCAGTGAGTTGTATACACACTGCAGTGAGCTGTCCGTATCAAGTGAAAGATTTTAAAATAACGACTGACTTACATTGTTTATTAAATGCTATGTTTTCCTAGCTGGTCTTTATTTACTCGATCCAAGAGACAGTATTATCCCATTATTCATTGAATAAATATTATTCTTATATTGTTATCTTATTTAAAAATCAAGCTGAAGTAATTTATCGTGACCAATAGAGACAATATCGTAACCAATGAAGTTTATCTGAGGTGCTATTATTGCTAGATGATGAAATGCGACACCATTAGACAACATGACACCACAAAATGATCCATAATTTGATGTCCCAAGTCCCAACTAGAATTTTCTACAAGTCGCGGTCAATAGTTATTGACCGAAGAAGCGAGGCTGGGGAAATATTTCGCCAATCCGAAAATTAAACACTGCTATCGTATTCTTTAAATTTTGTGCAATTTTGTACAACAATTGAAAATGTTAACCAATTGTTTATAACAAATAATGACTAAAATGTCGCCCCTCCCCAACACGGATTTAAAAATTAAACAATGTTATCTGAGTCTCATAATTTTGCAAAATGATATATAAAAAAATGTTAACCTATTGTTAATAACAATATTGAGGAAAATATGGTCAATCGTCCCCCCTTCCCGATACACGGTTTCAAAATTTGAACGGTTTTATTATATTGTGAAATTAGCTGTAATATACTCTGAAGCGAGATAGCTCCCATTGCATAATAAAAATGGAAATGTTTCAGGGAGCATCCCTAGATTCAATGTCTCGGAACGAAGAAGTGGTGACGTAGTGAGGGAAGTAGTCAGGCGCTTTGCGCTATTTTACAGACTGGAATGAAGGCATCAGGGAGCTTTAATTGCGCTGCTAATCTGTTAAAGGATTCTTTCATTACGTTATGCTCATATGACAGTTTGTCTCGTTTGAATAAGATTGATTATGATTAAAAAGTATAAAACACTTGTGTTGTAAAGTGCCGTCAACTTGCATGGTGCAAGTTGCGTAGAGAGTGAAGAAATAAGGATAAATTAAAAACAGATTTATTTAATGATTCCACAAATGTTTACTCTTACAATTTACAAATAATTATATTAGAAATTCAGGTTTTTGATGTTAGACGCTAATTTAATGTCAATCGAAATCAATATTTTTGTGAACGTGATAGAGGGATACACGCATTGTATCGGAAGAAGGGCGCTTCAATGAAATACTATATTATCAAATTTCCTCTTCACTTCTGTTGCAATATGTTTAGTCTATGCTAAGGAAGGTGACAAGGATTTTTAATTTATTGAATATTAAACAATAGTCATCACGTGATTAACATGTAACTGCGAGCGCTGAGCAAAAAAACTCGAAAGCATATGACTGTTTTGGGAAACTAAATGTGTCGACGATTGTCCAAGTTCATTTCGTGATGAAACACGCGAGAGACCCGGGATATTTCACTCACCCACGTTTCCACCTGGCCTCTTCTTTCCCTCTGCTGGTGACGATATTCTGTCGTATCCCGGACGCATTGTAAGAGTGTTGAGAGCCTAATTTTTCCTATATAATCGTTGTAGTTTTGACATCTTGAACTCATGACTGAAGCAGATACATTCAGTTCGTTGTTGTTAGTGTTTGATGTGGTACGACGCGTGTCGTTTACGTTCCGTAAAAGTGTTTTTTTTTCCTGTCATCCTTTGAATAGGACCAATATATTTCCAGGAATTTTGATGCTTCAATTCGTGTATTTATTGCAGAGGTGCCCATTCCCCTAAGCCATATCACGCACACCCCACCCCCCAAATTTACAAGACCACTCTCCAAAAAAAATGTATCCCCCCCCCACTTCGCTTCGACTAACTTCCAAATCATATTCCAAAAATTTAAAAATACTTTTCAACCTTATCCCTTTTATTTACCCAAACTCCATATCAAAACCTGTTTGCAAAACCAATGCACATACTTCCTCACAGACTTTTAAAACTCTTATCTATATAGTACGCAAACTAACTTTATAAAGAATAAAACAACCATTTTCATGCATCCTATATTAATGTTGACAACAGTAGTTTAATATTCTGCGTATAAAATAATGGGAAAATGATTGCTTGAAAATGGCTATTGTTGGGTACCATTTTCTTCAAATTTTGCGCAGAATCCAAATTAAAACTAGTTTTTTGAATTTTACTTGCACGATAAAAATAGTTTGCACTAAGAAACATCCAGAAGGCGAATCATTCCGACCACGTAGGGTAAGGATGTTGGTGTGAGTGAAATGTTATATGTCAGAGAGCAACTCTGACACGTTTGGGAACAAAGATGTGTCAGTGAGAGAGGTACCCAGCAACTTTCTGATATTTTACAGGCTATTAGGTATTTCGCACGTCTTGTTAAAAAATACTTTCGGTATCAGAGACACTAAAAGCTAATATTTCTGTTAAAATCTCGCGATTGTGTTTTCTTCGTTACAATAATGTCTCTACACCACATATATGAGAGACAGTAAAAAGAAAGTTCATCACCTATATCCATTTTACTGAAAAATAATAATTTTAATAAGATTTTAATTTATATTCCAGCAGCTAAAAAGGATGAAAGTAGTCGAATAGAGTTTGAATTTTTTAAATTTCAAAGAACCATACCAAATATATTCAGATTCATGTGCGCTGAACTGAGGTTTCTTATGCTTCATCGGAATATTGCACTGGATAAGCACCTCAGATACATGTCCCTACTTTACTTGTAATATGCATAAAGCTACTGGATGAGACAAGAAGCAGATTTGTCACTCGATTTTAAGAAACGTAGGCCATGAATATCCTCAAGAAGAGTGTTGCGAGTATAGGTGTGCGTGACTGCAAATATTCGTGAACGAAATTTATATTAAAGAGTCCAACATCAACGTAAAATTCGAGAAGCAACCGTTTTTCTTTCACCTCTTTCCTTACCTTAAACTGCACGCAGTAACGCTGGACCAGCGCTTGACGCTTTCTCAGACTACGACTCTGAAGATCCACTTTCATTGCACATCACTTAACTATTTAAAATTTTTAACATTTTTTGGCAAAGTTTTATCCACTTGTCATATCTAAGAGTTTGTGACTCACAAGAAACGCAAAAGCTATTGTCAACACAGGAAAAATTGGTTAATTCCTCGCAAATCGGGTAAAGCACTATAACAAAAACACGCAGGCTCCCAAACGGTAACATGGGGAAAAAAGACGAGATACAAAATTCAGCCCCGACCTTGATCACGCACAGTAAACGAATACACTGGAGGCAAAGCAATGAATCTTAAGTGCAACGCTGTTTTCTAGATCGGCCATCTGTTGAGTAATCTTACCATTGCAAGATAGACAGGCAGGTATCTGTTGTCACATCATCTTCACGCGAAGGCGATGGGTCTTCCCGTCTTTTGATAGACATGAAATGACCCCCCCCCCCGACCCGTACCCCCACTCCTGTATACTTCTATTAGTATTATAACTCGCAGCTAACTTTTTATCTTATCTAGGAATTTTTGCTGAATTTTTTGAATCCGCCTCTGCCTTAGGGCCCTTGATCGGAATTGATGGGATGGTCCCTTGCTTGCTTCCGGAGAGTAAATTAGTTTTTTTTCCCTCCACGTGGTCATAAGCAGTTTGTACTGTTTTTTGACAATAAATTTATTTATTTATTTACTTATTCAGCGGTCTAGATCTCTGCTCTGAATGTCTTTTTACGATTTATTCATGAGTTTCGAAAATGAATTGAAATTATTTATCATGTTAAAATGTCCATAAAATTTAAAAATGAATAAGACATTGTTGTGATTTGTATTTTGATACATGTTATTTTTCAAAGCATATTTATTATGTAAGTATTAAATATTCTAAACTTCCAAAAAATCTCCATTTTTCGAATAATTGAGCGAAAAACGTTTCGCCACAACAGAAGCGTGGAGCGCACTATTCGGTGCGATAGAGTTCGGTAGAAGTAGTTCTCATTCATCAAACAGTGTAGTACGCTCTCTGCTCACTAGTTTCACTTGCGTCACTTTCTGTGTTGCCCAACATTCTTTCTCCCCCAATATTCGAATTTAAAGTGCGACAACCGTGAGGCTTGACTGATTTTGCTTAGTCTACCAAATATTTATATTCATAATATATTATTTAAATTAAGTTTGGCCTTAATCTGATATAATTGGACAATTCATCCGCGATTTGTTTGTTTGAATTATGTTTAATAAAGAATGGCTTTCGTTAGTAAAACAGATGGGAGATGGTCGACGTTATTCGGGATCTTGTTCTATTATCTTTCCATTCAGCTCGGGCGGATTTCAACGAAAACAAAAAAAAACCAATTTCGTTTCTATTTTCCAGAGTGATGTGGACGAAACGTTTCTTCTCATATGCGAGTAATAGATACGAGTGATAACGGAGCTGCTTTTTGAAAAAAATATAAAAACTTTCTCATCTTTCTATTTATTTTTGCGAGTCACTGAAATCTTTACCTATAGACTATACACAAAATTAAGCTAACTTTTTCGTGAAATTAGACATTTATTTCACTAAAACGTAAATTCTTGAAGTGAAAGAATTAATTGAAACAAATTGAGAAATATGTTCAAGGAGAATATGGCAGAAATATGTTGACGAATTGTGCCGTACTTTAGCACATCTACACTGTTAATGTATCCATCATTCACAGGATGGGACAGATTCCATTAAAAGCGAGTGTATCCCGAGGTGTCATATTTGGTACGTACACATGAGTTGAGTAAACACATAATCAAACAGATGTCAATCACATTTTCGTATTCCTCGTTGCCTACTGCTGATAAACAAGTAAATGGATATGAAACTGTCGATTTTCACAGAGGTTGAAATGACAACAAAACCAATGGATCCCAAAATTTCTCATTGTCCTCAGCAAGTTAGATTTCAATTACGTCATGACGAATGACGCTCAAATATTCCATATTTTTGCAAGATTAACTTGAAGCTGACTTGAAAATTTTCTTATCTGCACCTCGCAAAAGACATTATTAAAATTCATAGTTTTCGTTAATTTAAAAAAATTAACAGCTGAATNAGAGAGAGAGAGAGAGAGAGAGAGACAGATAGAGAGAAATTTCATTTATATGAATCAACATCAGATTGCTAAGCAATTGATAACATGTTTTTCGGAGTACGAATAGTATCCACACAAGAAGCTAGAAAAAGCATCGCTCATTTTATCCGAATAAATAACTCCTAACGTTAATTTCCTCGTAGACATGACGTGTAGTTGTATGATATTACTGATAAATTGACTTTTCTTCAATCGAATTTTAAAATGATATTTTAGCTTGTGTGCTGCATGATTTCATGTTACAGCAGCTAATAGAAAATGTGCTGCGAAAGTCTCAACCGTTTAAATAGTAATTGCCACCGATCACGTTCACAACACGAGCAATTTTTTCTTGTACGACCTATCACTCAACGACAAATTTACATTTTTGTCGGTGCTAAAAACTAAATAAACGCAACATCGTTGAAAACTTAGCACTATTTAACAGAATTATTAAAATACAGAGAAGAGCATAGAAGCACCACGCACTGTGTTGGTGTCGGTCGTGCAGAGTACTACTGGTTGGTATCGCGTCTGCGTGGATTAACAACCGTAAATATCATTCAAACATTTTCCTCCGCCAGAATTTGATGACACCACTGATTCGAACCAGCAAAGTTATTCTCTTTTCCTATCTTCCCATTTCATATGAAAAAAACAACATATTTTCTACAGAAAATAATGTACTGAGATTCAGGAAGAAATATTCTTTTACAATGCAAAATTGGAAGCTTTATTTTAAGTGGGCCAAATAGTAGTGCGATTCAAGTATGACTAATAAAATAATCTTTATTTTTGCGACTAACTTTTTCCTTTTGTACTCAAACGCATGTAGGCCCGACTCCGTCCATATTGATGTCTAACTTGCATTGCACATGCATTTAACTTATACAAACCTATTTTGTACGTATTGTAAATCATGTCCAAATCCTTAAATTCTTAACATTTTATAAACTAATTACAGTTTCAGTACTTTTTCTCTTTTAAACCTATGTCAGGACGTCATTTGTCGCTAGGTATTGGATAGTATTAGATAAACCAGTGCTAGATTATTGTACAGATAAATGAAGTTGTTCAAGAGGCAGTCTTGAAGTCTACAAACCCAAAGAAAATTAGAATTGTAATATTAGAGTACTACAATTAAAATATTAAGACATTGTCAATTGACAATGACACAGGTAAGAATACAACGTTTTATGCAATTTTGGTTCTTTCATGAAGTTCATTTTAAAGTTGGTTCCGATGAGTCTATTTGCAATATTTGAAACAATTCAAATATCTCTTATTATGGTTAATTTGAAGTCTCGGAGAAGACGGATTTTATTATAGACCCCTGACTTGTAATAGCTGTGGAAGGTACAAAAAACCGCAGAAAAACACAGCTACCACCATTGGATGTCATTTTGTTGTGCATATACGCAAGTCAAAAATTTCTTTTTGCAAATGAATATTTTTTTACAACCTGAAATGTTTTGACAAGCGTGAATTTTGCCAATACGTCGACTTCATTATTTTCTATAAAATAAACTAAGAGTGACAAAAATTATTCTTATTCAGAGAATGATTACTGTTGTATTTGTGACATTTATTAATTTCAAGCTTCTACATGGAAAATATAATGAGTTATTAATTGTTTTCGTAAACACTGCTTAAAACGACCAGAAACATTATTAAGAAATAAAATTCATACTGTCGCACGCAGAAGAATGTCATGATCACGTATAGCTTTAATTATTCAGTACAATTGGTAATTTGGATATAATTATTTTTGTCTGAGAGTATTTTTTTAATTGATTATAAATAAATCACATCATTTATACAACATAAGAGTTTTACATACCACTGATATTTGATAAATCGGTAAATCTATGACCATTATTTAATGATTCAAATGTATGTAATCATCTATGCGGAAGCAAAGTAAGCTAATGTAGATTCGAAGTATTTTGTGTAAATTATCTGACCCACAAAATATTCATTTTCCACGAAAAATTCTTCTGCTTAGTACGTTTTTGAAACTCCAAGAAAATTGCACCAAGTTAACCAAAATCATTGTGTTTTGAAACTTCTTCACACACGCCTAATTATCAACTTGATATATCGAGCAGAGACAGTTCTTTCTCAAGCTTGTTGAAAACCCTCATTGCGACTTTTAGAACAAAGTGGGAATGCTTAGATAATTCTAGTTATCTCTCGTAAACATCGATGACTCAAATGTAGATAACATACAATCCATATAAGGAAAGTATTCCGATATTATCATTCCTTTCCAATTAATAAATCAACTCACCCAAAATGCTATTTCCATAAAATTTATGAAGTTCAAGAAAAATATAATCACCTGAGAATAAATTTAAATGATGCATTTTTGAAAATCATCATATGCAATCAGCGTCATGTAATTCTCGTTAGATTTACAGGAATACTTCTTAATTACTAATTTACGTCATCTTGAAGTCACCGAAAGCTATGTCATCTTCCAATTTAGCTTTAACTTTTTTATTTAATATGTATACCTGTACGAATTAATTTCTTACGGAAAAAAGATATAATAAGCTGAATATATTTTTTGTTAATGGTAAATCCACATAGAACATTAAAATCGAGTGAGAGGACATCAGGGTGAAATTTAATTAAAAATGTATATCACTCATTGAAATCTTTGATTTATTACCTAGAGATTATCATTGATGCACATTATTCAAATCGTAAAAATAAATCCAATTTGTGAATTCATTAATTAGAAAAACAAACAAACTTTTATGTCAAATATTCAATTTCTCGTTATTAATTTTCCAAGTGAACCTAAAAACAGAAGATAGGAAAGAAAATCATCTGCAGATTTCAGAAACTATATTAACACAAGTTCCTTTCGTAAATGGTTCACTAGCATAAAAGAATATAAATCTCTGTTCACATGAAGAAATAAACCTGCGTTCTGTGCTCTGCATTCGTCTAAGTTATACTAAACTTACAATTTTTACAATTTGCGTATGCTAATTACTATGTCTAGCAAAAATTACAGAATATTTCAGTTTATTTTGCCTTAGTAATTTACGCCAATAGTAACTGCCAATAGTCGGGATATGGACCTTGATGAAAAAATAATGATTCGAAACCACCGAGTAATTATATTTCACGCTTAATAGGGTAACATAACACATTTTATCGTCCTTCGATGTATCAGAAAATAACATTCAGTTAAAGCTGTATTCCACGTATTTCTAGTCAGATTAAATCACGTACCCTCGTAAATTGTGATACGGCGTTTCTACTCTTACCAAATTATTCCCTGCGTAACTGAAAATTGAAATATCAATTAAAATTTTATAGTCCTGATTACCGATTTTGACTAGGAGACCATAAAATACTCGATGCACGAAGATAGTTGCGGCTATTGAGACCGATCATGTTATATAGCTTCTGAGTGAATGAAAGTAGCTTAAGTGATAAATTCCTTTAAAAGAATATTGAATTGAAGTGGAATATTAAGTCTGTAGAACTTTCCACGTGATATTTAAATTAGTCGTGTGACTTTCACAGAAATACGTGGCAAAATAACTTAAGCTTGTACTACCAGCGTTATTTCTTCCGGAGGAAATCCTTTCTTAGGTAGCAGGAAAGTTGTGAGAAAAGAAGTTGTGAATTCGGATAGGGACAGTGCTTTCTAACGATTACATCTTTCTGCAGCTTTAATCCATCTGCATCTCACATTCATCACTTCAAATCAGTTCGGACGCAAATACTCTTGCAAATACGTATGTGAGGCCCTTCCGGATGTATTACAAATAAAGGACTAATGACCCAGATGTTGGCGAACCCTAAAACCCCAATTAAAAAATATAATATTGCAAAAAAGAATGATAAAGCAAGGTCCATTTTCAATCATTCCCGTGAGTATCTCGAGATATAAGCATCAATATGTTTGGTATAATGGTTTGTGGTTTTGAGAGTTAGATTTGATCCCACGAAAATCAGTCCGCTTCTGTATTACCTGGAGCTTTGGTGCAGGTAATCTCCGAAATTTCAGATAAGATTCCTCAATGTTTCAGGAAGATGCAAAAATGAAGATAAAATTGTTTAGGTGTTTTTATATTGGTTTACCGTGATGCACATGGCGTCGTATCCAAACAAATTTTCATCATTGTATTCATGTAAACATATGTTGTATTACTCATTTTTGAGATATCCAGGAAGAACTGAGTGGACCTGTTGACTTGTGTTATTCATTTATTTACTCCATGGATTTCTNGACTTGTGTTATTCATTTATTTACTCCATGGATTTCTTATTTTCTTTTGTGCTGAGATCAAGTCTATCATATCTGCTCTACCGAACCTCTTTATTTCAGGGAACAAAATGAATAGGACAAATTTAGTAGTCAGTTCAGTTGAAACCGATCACACGTTCCTCCAATTTGCGGCATGTTAAAAGCGAAGACTGTACATTATACCACCACTGTCGGTTTAATTTTTCAGTTCATTTTTTATGCTATTTTCGGGGTGTGATGATTTTGAGTTCCCTTACCTCTCACGATGTACGGTACCAATTTATTTACCGATGTAGTTCAAAAACGTTGCCATTTACTGAAATACATAAGCAAATCGTTTCCTGAAAATTTCTCATAGTTTGCTGTAAGAACACCTAAATCCATGCAACATATATTTACTCAATCATTACTTCTCAGATTGTCAGTTCCCGTTCATAATCTTTATTTTTCAATTAATCCCGAAGTTTAAAAAATTCATTCAAATTTTTATGTTTCTCCCCCACTCAGTCGATAGGCAGTTGAGGAAAGGACAGGGTCAATTTCGGCGCGATCAGTGACCACTGCTTTATTAGGAGATGGACGGGCGAAGTGAACACCTCAGGCAATGTGAATACGCCCCACTGACTCCAAAGCATTCAACTGTTCGCTGCGTATCCACAGAAGTGTTCCTCAGATTTCACTTAGTGAATGACAAAAACGTAAGAGCATGGTTGAATCACATTGTGTACAAGAAGTATGAATTATATTTTTCTGACTTCATCCCTTTCATCAGCATTAAAAAGCGAAAAAAGGACGAGACTTTGGAGAAGTGAGTAATTTAATAAATCATTGTACACGTCAAAGTGTTGCTTGGAAGACTGCATTTGCTAATGTCTGACTGAATGACATATTACTTCTACTGCTGACTCCTAAGCAAAGATTAGTACTAGTTACACAAATATTTTCTTGCACAAAAAGGGGAATACACAAAATGAATAGCATTCCTCAATATCAACTATAACATCACACAAATGGTTATTCCCTTAATAGATCCGAGAGAAATGTCAGAACAAACTAGCATTGAATCTGATTTATCTCAAGCTTACAGTTATTGCTTCTATATATGAAATGTCTTATTGGAGAATTTTAATCACATAAAAAGCGATCCAATCACATGACAGCTTAAAAAAGGGAATAAATAGTTTAATTCTTTTTGTTAATTCAATTGCTGACATAATGTTTTACTTTCTGGATTTTCCTGCTCATTTTAAAAGGACAAACAATTTTATGTGACGAATCCTCACGTTGAACAATTTTCGTAAAAAGTTGTCCTTGACCAAATTCGTTAAGATCTGAAAGAATGTGGATTTTTTGCTGTAGTAATATTTTCCACGTTCAAGATTATAAATATGAAATATAATTGACATATCTGTCCTCTGCAAATACTTGAATGACAAAGAAACGTTTCAATTCGGATTATACGATGCGTTGGTGAAATATTGCTCCGTTCATTATTCACACAAAGAACCGTTTACGGCACATCAATCAATCTGTTTCCAGAGCCCTACAAATTATAGGTTTCGGCAGATCACTTCAATGGGACTTGCATTTCCACGCACATTGGGAATGGGAGCAAACTTAGTCGATAATTTCCGAGCGTATCCAAAAGTTAGACGACTTGAAGTACTAAAACGATCAAGTCAATTGCCAAGTCAATTGCAAACGATTGACTCGAAAGTCAGTAAATGCTTCATATGGTTCCGAATGAACAAGATAATTTAAAACTCAATGCAAAAACTTTTAGGGGAGCAAGAAAACACCAAACCAGAATCATCTAGGAATGTATAAGAATGACCAGAAATATGAAAATGAGGTTACAGGATAAACAGAGGCAGAAGAAACAAGCCATAAAGGATAGAAAAAACACTTTTATTTATCTACACTTCACACCGTACATGCAAATTATTTCGTAATCTCCGAATGCAATCGGATCTTCAAATGATTAGAACTGCTTTCCAACAAAAGAGCTCTCGAACAGATCCCTCCAGCCGATATCAGCACCCCCAAACGTACATACATTACTGTGGCTGGTAAGAACTTGTTGCTAATAACGAGTATTTTTTTCCATTATTGGTTGATCGTTTCTGCATATTCATTTATCCTCCATCTAATCATATTCGTATTTTTGGGCATATATTTTCTTCCTCCCTGTACGTGTCCGTGCGCTTCTTGCATAATCCTTTTTTTTTCATCTTCTTCTGGGCAACAAACAGTGCTTAGCTAGAGTGCTTCAGCACGATAGTGCTGAGAAAAATTCATATAATTGGCAATCCGATCGTGAAAATATGGCAGGCCGCATTCACAATCCTCTCAAAAGAGATGCATACGTTTTGTTGCAATACTCGAGTAACTTCAAAAATAAAAACATCTTTTCATACAGTTTCATTACTTTTCTAAATGAAATGTAATCTAACAGAAAAGAAAATTTAATAAATGCAATTTCGCTTTAATAATACAACTATTTCATTCATATAATATAATAGTCTTAATAAGCTTCAGTATACGCTTCGCATGTCAAATATAATGAAAATGATTTGAATTTGAAGTGTAGAAGCTTCTACTTTCCTCGCTCATAACTTAGGGACGATGCTGAAAGTCTGTCAGCCTACACATAAAAAAGAAATCATCATTGCACCGTGCATATTTCTAGATTTGTTTATTTTCAAGTGAAACTACAGTTGAATACACCCCATACTTCCAGGTCACATCTTTTATCGCAAATTATGTCGAAATTATTATATCTTAGTCATTTTTCTCCAAGGGTAACTTTCCTAAAACATGATATGTAATATTAATAAGCTATTACCACTTGTATTTTACCTGTGGGCTCATCATTCCAAATCTCCACTTAAAGAATACTTTTCTTGTACAGCCTAATCACGTAACGGAACAATGACAATAATAATATTATATCTGTTATCTTACTATAGGGATTATAATCTTGAGCCAAATGAAGAGATAGAAGATCTTTGGCAAATACCTACATGTGGGACCTAATTACCAATTCGCCAAGAGAGAGAGAGAGAGACTGACACTCCAATGCTTCCGGCGACAGCTGGAGATGTACAAAATTTGATCGTGTAGCATCCGTGTAGCAGCAGTTTGTAACTGGTGTGGGATAGCTCACTTGAGCTCGAATGTAACATGGATACATGTGCTGCAAGGAAAGCAGTGATATGGTTTTCACCCTTTGAATTAACTCCAAGAATCAATATTACCTTCTTTAATATTGCAAACAAATCTTGTTGATTTCTTTAAGATCGAAGATACGTTCAAATTATCAGACTAATTGATGATTCTATTTGACAACGAAAACAGTGAATCATTTAATTTCTTATTTCGTGGTAATTTTGATAAATTAAGAATTTTGATCCAACTAACTGCTTGAAAAACATGAACATGAGAAAATTTGAAAAGTAACCATAGGTCATGTAATTATATCTAATTCAAAGTCAAATTGTCCCACAATGAGTCCCGAGGGTCCCCTAGGGGTTTACGGAGGGTAGATCTCCGCAATTACGTCAGCGTCGGCACTAGGAGCAGGATGTGTGACCAGTATCTCGCACCGGTTGCATACACCGGGAACTCAATGTACAGCAAGATGAGCAGATCTGGGAGTCAGTCTGGATTTTGAGGTGTGATTAAAAATCCCCACCCCACCCTGGAATCAACTCCGACCCTCCAGTCAGCAACTCAGCGCTCTACCCACAGAGCTACGCTATCTTCGTTGTATCTAGTTATAACACAAAAAAGTGTAACTTGCATGACGTATAAGGTCTTTAGTTTATTTTTCGTCCATTTCGGTGCTTCTTCTTCGCCTCTCTTTTCTGAATCAAAAGCAACTTCTGTGACTAACAAAAATCAAGACAAAAATAAATTCCAAATCCAATCCTTGGAAATTATTCCGACTGCTCAGTCAGAAGATTCACAATGCCGAGGAATAGGAATCAAATGTAATTAAGGCAAAAGAAAACATACATTCTATATTTATCTTCTAGGGATAATACTTCATTTTCCGGAAAGTTCCGAATATTTATTTGAAAAATATAAATTACATTTATATATTTGCAACATTTCATAATTTTAAATACGTAGTAATTAGTCATTTTAACTTTTAATGTGACTGATGTATGTAACTCATGACTAACATTCTTTTCCTTGATCAACTGCTCGGTTTTAAGGAATCTCTCAGCTTCACTAGGGTTAAATATGCACGTGCAGAGGTCCTGATTTGTTCAAGATAGGGATGATAGTGCACGTCAGTATAGAACGTAGAGGAGAAAATGGGTTACCGGTTCAACAAATTCCGACTTTGGCGAATAATAAGAATACTAAATGAATAAGTCAAAAGTAAATAAATAACGTACATCAAAATCTACTTATATAATTTCACTTCGGTTCTAGAACGCCAAATGATATTGTCACAATAACAGGTAATTACTGCTAATTATTTTATAATTAAACGTCAAAATTTATTGCTTTATAACAACATTTCGTCATAACAGCGTTGGATCTGGGCAGCGAGCGCTGAAACAACCCTCCCCCAACTCCTACCCAGGGGAAAATTACATTAAAAACGTTGACAAGTGAGACCGACGACACGTATTTTCATCATCCAAAATACGATACGCATGGGAGAGTGCGGTGCAATCCATCAGAAGCGTAAAATTGTGAAAGACTAATTTACTGTATAATGTTGCGTATGATCTATAGTCAAATATACCAATAGTGCATCCTACGTCCATATCTCTACAACATGTTGAGAAGCTGTTCTACTATAATCAGGTTGGGTTCATAAATTGGAATGGGCTGAGTACACAGTGGGTTCACATCACCTTACTAAATCATCTTTGCCCGTTATCAGCTAATCTCTTCACGTCGAAGGCAACTATAAAACTACTCTTACAGTAAGTATACGAAACACATTCTTCTTTCCTTCACCTCGTTCTGATTAAGGACCTCACATGTTAATCTTCAGTTAAGGGACAAGAAATTCTCATACAGCACCGTATAGACATAATTTTTTAAAATTTATTTATTGTCTTATAGCGAGTTTCAGGCCATGAGGCCTGTCTTCCACCTATTACAGAAGGGATACATAGGTAGAGGCGTATTTTAGAACTCTTCGCGCAAACGCTTGGGAACATTCAATATGCTCAGTTTACAAATTGACACCTTGTCTATTACAGTATCAGATTGCCTACTTCACTATACAATCGAGCTTCTCAAATTTTCAATAAACGTAGAAAATCTAAAAAATTAACACGTCTCTGTAGTTATGTACAACTCTGTTAATCATCGTACCTAAAATTTGATGTCGAACAGAGGAGTATTTGTTAGCAGGCAGCTAACAAAGGGAAGCACTCGCACTTTCTAGACGCTTGAGACACGTGGCACACTGATACTGAGAAACCAACGAAGAACGTTCTAGTTTTTAAATTATCGAAGAGCGTCCCCAATCTCTCGATCATGAACATATTGCCAATTTCATTTGCCGTCCAAATCTGGCCACAAGTCGAAAAATTGAAATTTGTAATATGATGTAAAAACTGGTACTGACTGAAAGTTAGATAATTGGCGCTTAAAGAAGTTGATTTATTTTTGTTATCCGTCCCTTCCTGTCGCTTCAGGGTCAGTCGAAAGTCAGGTAATTGAGGAAAATAATGACTCTCTAACGCAAAGTAACTAAATTACTGAGAGCTGAAGATTTTGCATGAAGGTTAATATGTTTCTCAAGTACTCAAAAACTTTTGAAACGATCTTAAGGTTCCTTCGTTATCGATCCATATCATGTACGAGGCACACATAATAACATCTTAAGGTTTTGTTGTCTGTGGAATTGAAAACGAAAAATTCAGTGGCCCCTGAGGCTCCACAGATTAGCGATCGCTCCCCAAGGAGAAGCAAAAGGGATGGGGCGGAGAACCGGAGGGAAGCTAGTGATGACAGACTCTGGACAGATGAAGGGAATAGTCGTGAGTCAATGTCCATACAGACTGATCGCCAACTCAGCGGTAGTTTTCAGTTAGTGCTCTTGAGGCAGTCTTGTGTGGAGTGTGTTTAGAGTGTAGTCTTGTGTAAAGAGTTGATCCAGTTAAGCAGCACCAACTCGTCCCGTTGGTTCATCTTAACTAGTAGGTGATCAGTCATCAATAAGATGGAGTATCTTTTGCAGTGGTTAATAATCAAATGAATTTAGTGAAATCTGGTAGAATGAATAGAACACCGGTCCCGTCTCCCATTTTCATTCAACATAACATAATTAATCTGTTGCCTGGCGGTGAGGTTCACCGCAATCTAAGAGATTTCTATAAATATGTTTGTTTATACATTTAAAAATGAATTTTTGCCTAAACTCACCAAAACGACGCGATAAATACTTTTGGTCATGTTTCGCCTCGAAATACTCCACATTGCGTCGGAAGTTCTGGTTCTTTTAAAGACAGCTGAAGATACCGATATTATAAATGTTTTTCTTTGTTATTTTCGATGAAACTCTAACAACATGGACAGTAACTATTTTAAGGGTGATCTCTAAACAAAAATCCAATTGACTGGGACATCTCCTATCAAAACACACTTGTCGTAAGTTTACACAATATGCCATATGCCAATTAGCTCGTCATCGGTTTGACACATGCGGGTAGACCTTCCATTGCTAGTTGGGAACAGATTGTGAACGATCTTAATCAAATTTTTGGAATCTGGTACAAAGCACTAATTTATTTTATTTACTAACACATTTTGGCATTTATGGTCCAGTATTTATTAACTCTAATGTATTGTATGATGAATATATTTATTAGTTATGTCAGATGGCATCTCATCATTAAAGATATTACCGGTAATTTTAGATTACGGAGAGTCCAGTGCAATTAGCAGTCTATAAGAGGCTACGTAATGCAGATAGAATTGCTTCCAGGTAGGTATTGGGGATACCAATTACTATTCTGCAATTTCGTTACTCTCCTGATGCATTGAGATTCCCGCCGTGAGAGAAATCGGAGTACCTAAGTGCTTTGGTGCGAACTTGTATCATCTGTATTTGGCAGAGTGTCTTGCGTCTCCGGCTCATTAGTGCAGTGTAATTCATTCCCCTTCATCACACTTTATCTCAGTGTTCCTTACCTGTCACGTAAGTTGCAGCAGTAAATATTACTATTCGTGAATGCGAATATTTTTGCACACGTAAAATTTTGCATGATTACATTCGCACAGACAAAAACGTGAGAGGCCGAGATCGAACCCGGAACTTACTTCATTTGTACTCACGTTTGTATTCAGAATCGTTATCAAAAGTTTACAGATACATCGCGAGTCAATTTATCGAGTATGAAATAATTAAATGTGTTCTACATGTGCATGCCACATTAATCGAAACATCTATATTATTCGCAGGGAACAGAAGCATCATCAAATAGAAATGGTTATTAAAAAGAAATTCAGAAGGTGTAAAAGAGGTTTCAATGTAACAATTATTATTTCGCAACCGAATGATAATCTCAAAGCGAATCAGTAATGACTACGTTAGTCTAATTAAACGAGTTTCCTTTATTAACATTTATTAAGTTGATAGATCCGCGCTCAGTATGCAGTGACTAAGGACCGTTCTATTCTGAGGAGGACAACAGTAGGATGATTGAAAATCAGTAGTTCTTTTTGCAGAGATGCAGAGTGTCCGGGACATCCAAGTGATCATTTTACTTTGGCCGTGTTTTATGAAGCTTTGCTTGTAAACATTTCATTGATTTTTCCTCCAACAGGCATTTTATAACTCCCTTTTGTAACACAGTCATTAACTCACACTTCACTTTCGTGTGATATTAACTTACTTAACACAAAAAACGTTAATTCTTCATTTCAGTGCAAATGGAACGATAACAGAGGATATGAGTCATAAAATCTTTAATACGTAATTTGCAGCCGTCCATGTGAAGTGCGACGCTAAAAGAGGACACATATGGTGCACAAAACACTCAAGCACCTAAGACAAGCTGACACTTCAAAAAGGCGCTCATTTGCTTCGAAAATAGGCAATATCCCCGCAGAATCACGCAGATCACCGGTTGAGCGCTCGGCATAAGAGAAACGCTTGCACCACAGACGGAGTCAAAAAGTAATAAAAGATTGGGAACGATCAAATACATTTGTGCCTCCATTTTCTTTTACTTCTTTGAAAACATTCTTTACCGTAATTGCTCAGTCTGACAATAAATCAGGGGTTTGATATTAAACTAGATATATTTTTGATCAAAGTATTAAATGAATGATTCCCGCCATGGATGACAGTTATTATTCTGATTTAAATAATTTTGATAAATTAAAAGTCGTTTTCATGTTGCTCATTTCTTTATTGGTATTAGAAAGCTTTTTCGGCTGCATAGCAACCATCATCAGTAACATACACTGAAAAATATAAATGTTCATAAAATGACAGTAACAAAAATAAAATAAAAATAAATAAAAATAAAATAAAAAATATAAATAAAAATAGATACATAATATGAAAGTATATAAT
>NNCF01126922.1:159666-207390 GCA_002313205.1 Laupala kohalensis | reverse complement strand
ATTTTATTTTTATTATTGTCATTTTATGAACATTTATATTTTTCAGTGTATGTTACTGATGATGGTTGCTATGCAGCCGAAAAAGCTTTCTAATACCAATAAAGAAATGAGCAACATGAAAACGACTTTTAATTTATCATGCTTTGATAATGTTGCTAAAGCTCCACAATTACCAAGTTAAATAATTTTGTTTACAAATAGCCATAGTTCATCAATCTTTTTGTACTTTGTAATTTTTATAAAAGGACTTTGTATTTTCTGTAGTTTGTTCTGCATATAATGCATACACATTAAATTACTATTAAACTGCTAATTAAAAGGCACTGTCCGGATCGCAGTATCTGATCAATCATGAAAACATTTTCATGACTGGATGACATGAAGAAATCAACCCCAAAAATATGACGTGAATTTCAATCTAATCTACTTTTACGTTCACCAGCAGACGAAACGACAAAAATAAATGTTTTTAAATTATTTTATGATCTTTAATTGCTGATAATTTATTTAATTCAATAAATAGTATCTTTGCGACTCTTTTGTAAAAAATCTGCAAAAAACATGGTCGCTTAGATGTTGCCTTTAAACTTTTCCAAATGTATTAAAATTCGATATCTTGAGTTACAAATCAGTACCATGACTAAAATTTTGTGTGTGGTCGCATTTTAACTCAAAAAGCGAAGAAGACATATCAGTTATTTGTTTTTGACAAGCTTCAAATAATATTTTTCCCTACTTTCCCCTCTTTTCATTAACATGACACAACCTCGTGTTACTTAAAGTTAAATATACAGATTCAATCAGTCCCGTGGAATGTGTGAACTATCGTATTAAATCACTAATTTATTTCCTTATCATATATAAAACCTTTTGTAATTACATATTAACAATCAATACTATGGTTAAAGGTGTAGTTTCTTATTACTTCGGGCTATAGAAAGGGCACAAGCCTTTTGTGTACATTTGTCATTGTAGGACTGCTTCACCTATACATTTCTAATTACTAGAAAATATAATGTACCTCATAATTATCAAGTTCGCTTGGAGGAGGATGTTTGTTAATATGTATTGTTTTTCTTTACTGATCTCAATATATTATTCACTCTCCTTTCGTTATTGAAGATCAATGCTAGACTTGATTTTATTGTTTACAATAAATAAAGTTTGAAAATTTACTTCGTCTTGTGCCATCTAATGATATTTTTTATTATGAATGTGTTTCTTGTTTCACTATTTCCAACGCCAAAATGGAAAACATTGTTTAGAATATTTATCATCCATTAATATTAGAAACATAATCATCCTTCCATGTTTGGAGACCCCAGTGCATGGACGAGAGTACATGCCCATGAGGGCGCAATGCGGCGATGTGACACTCACTCGTCATTCCCACAGACGGCGTGCGATACCGCCGCTCTGTGGTGTGTGTTGGGTTGCGTAGTACAGGCGCGCTGCGACACGACCGTGGACTAGAGCCATTGGAGTATCTTCATCTGAATCCCTTTCAGATGGTTGTAGATCGTGTACGGTGAGGTTTTGCCGTCTCTCGGTTTCTCTTGGTTTAAGATGGGGAAAAAAAGAAAAATTGTTTTAGACATTTACTTAAATTTAGGTGTGCAAATACACATTATAAATAGTGAAGCCAGAGAATTTACTATGAAACAGGACAATGAGGAAAAAATCGATGACAACACGAGAAGAGAAGAGTACCAATTTGACGGGACTAATTTCGTTTAAGGAAAACTTGCGCACGCAAATAACAATGGTTGAAAACTTCACAATACATTACATTTTGCATTGGGAAACACTAAACTTAATAAGTCAAAAATATTAAGATTCCTTCAACTTAGTAAATTTATTACCCCCTCTACAGCTCACACCTTCAAAGTTGTTGTTCATATAATGCCAGAAAAGGTCACTCTCTAAAACACACAAAATAGATAAGTTTTCTTTAAAATACTCTGCAATATACCTAGATTTCTAATTTCAAGGACTTTTTAATTATATTATGTTCAATAAATAAAAAAAGAACTTTTAAGCAGACAGAGACGTAAAACTGAGGACATGTTCCGGAAAAGGGGGACGTCTGGTCACCCTATTTATAAGTCACCTGCCAGACCCCTTTTGATTGTCTGCCACCACTCTGGGAGATGAAGAGGTGGATGACGGTAAACACCCTTTCAATATGGGTTATCAGATGGTGAGACCTAAATTGTTCATTGGGATGATAATTACTCTATTCATTACGTCTAAGGACATCAAATACATTGCGTGTTTGTCACCAAAACGTTGATTTCAGCTCGTAAAAAACAATTCTCTAATAGCTCCCTCGTATATAACTCCCAATTGTGAGGAAATATTTCAGTACCAAATACCTTGGACATCCTATTCAGGAATTTTGAGACACCTGATACACTCATTCCTCTAAGAAACTTAGGTAAATGGGATGGGAGTAATGGAATGAGTAATTTGCTTATCTAATGGTCAGATTACAGTCATTATGGAGTACTAATCTTGGTCCGACATTTGCTTGTCCTCGGTTAACCAAGAGTTTTAAGTTCCCAAGCAGAGGGCTTAGCAAAAAATGATAATAACGTTTTAAAACGAGCTGATTTACCACAAAGGGGCACCAGCAGTGCACGCTTTATCTGAGTAAAACCACGAAAGAACGATCCTGCAAAAGGGTCGGATTCTATGTACTTCGAGATGCAATCCTTTTTTCAATTTTTTTCGGAACTTACGCAGAATTACGCAAAACTCGTTAACGTTTGTGCTATTTACGTAGTCATTAGCAGTTGGAGAGAAAAATACGAGTAGAGGTAGGAAAAACAGCGTAGAATAGACCGGGGCTAATTGATACAATACTGCATAATTGTGAAAACATCAACTACTGACATAGCTTTCACGAAACACGTTTTAAAATTTATTATAATTCTTGAATACCTAGAACATATTTTTCGAAAACAATTATGTAACGATAGACATTTCAAGATATTAAAAGTTTCATACATAATTGTACACTACAACAATTTATTCCACTTTGGAGTAAAACGTTACACGAAATGGGCTAGTTGTTACAATATTTCAAGTAATATATAAAACTCTAACGTGTTTATGTTTTTAATGCCATGTTGTAATTAATACACAAAATTGCATATGATTTTCAGGTTTCAAAAACTCATTTCATTTTAAATGTTATCGTAATGACCTTCACATTTACTCTCAGATTTACAGTTATTACATATAAATTTATTTAACTCGCAACGGTATTGAGTTCACAAGGTACAATTATAACAATGCACAAATTTTGTAGGTGACCTGGATTTTTTAATACTGTTCAACGCATTCAGTAAAAAATCAGCCATCGTTCTCTTCGTCCAAAGGCAACATTTTTCGAGATATTTCCTGCTGCTTTTTCTCTTTAGTTTGTGGCATTTTTCAGTGAGTGACATTTTTCTCTTCTGTGATTGTCGTTTATCGCCGTTGGCTCTAAAAACCTTTTGTTCAGACATTTTTTAAATATCATTCCATAAAACTAGTGAACAATCTGTGGACTCTATACTCCTCGTACCAATTGAGTGACTTCTATCGATTGTTGAGCTTCCATGAACAATTTCTTTAAATCTCATTCCGTTACAAAAATTTACACCTTTGAGTTAAGAAAAATTGGATAAAATGGTTGGGCTTAGTGGTTGTAAATGGAAGGTTTAATAAATAACAGACATCCCACATCACATCACCCCCTCACCAAGCAGCAACGACATGTCGGCTCTCTCTGCAAACCTCGCCCGAAGAGTCAACATCAAACTCGCATCACTCGGCACGCAAACCGGCGACTTCTCCTTCAGTTGGGAGAATTAACCTCAACCTGAAGATTATCATGTGTGGGCATCGACACGATGATGACAAGCGGTCAGCAATTCAACCTCAACTGCACTTCAACTCAAAACCATCACCTCGACATCGACCCAACGCTACCCGAGCTGAATCTTTGAAGAAACGGATCGTCTGACCTCATCACCTGAACTTCAGTTTTGTATATTTTCATTACTTTCATATTTCATGTAATTAAATTGTTTGTTGGCAGTTCAGGGTTTAAACACACCTCATCTACCTTCCTCATGTTTCGTAATTTACCTGTACATTTATGGTCCTTCGAACCCAAACCTCATCCTACATTTACTAGGGAATTCAGCTAAATTTGTCTGTACACCTTTCTTCCCGGCGAATCCGTTTAAATGCATCCGATAAAACCCATCGCACTTGTCACTGGAATCGGATAATTTTCCTTTCACCAGCTATAGGATCATTTATGAAATTTGTATGAATCATGTCCGAAACATATCTTTGAAATATATAACATTTAAGAAGTATTGTTTACTTCCATATTAAATCAACTCGATAAGAAAACTTAATTGAATTGACTCAGTGACAACTAGTCCCTCGAGAATTGTGATTTTCCCCATATGCTAGTTCATATCTTAACCAGTGTGAAAGGAATAATGCAGTTGACTAGAACTTTAAAAAAGTCACCATTTACCTGAGAACCAGGTTTTTACATGGCCGTTATATTTTACAAATATTTCCAAGGGTTCCGTTACAAAATACAATTTAAACGAAAATTTACTGCCAGACACTAATAGCGTTGAGCACTCCAGTAATTGGCAGATAAGCCATACAAATGAGTACTATTCAATATAGGCTGCGTTCCGACCTCAGTTAATCATTTAAGTTGCCCCTCACTCAAAAATCCTTTCAAATTCTTCACAGTTCTCAATTCAATTTCAAACACCATATTCTAAGCATAATTAAAATTAACACCGCCAGTGTCCTGGTGTATGTTGAAAACATACTAGAAATGCTGTTCTCCTAGTCTACAACATGTAAATTTTCACCTTACAAATTTTGATATCATAATAACGTAGCTATATTCTAAAATATTGACATACAACGTTCGTCTCGTTTTGAATTTTAGTTCGCCAGTTCGTTTTAAACATTTAATTAATACATTAAGTTAAATTTAATTTTTAACATTTAATTTGCTTTAAAAAATTCCATCAGAAAAATAAGCGATAGAGGCATTGGAAACGTCTGGAACTAGTTGTATTATAATTGGTAACGCAGCACTAAAATCATCGATGAGAAAATTCGTTGTTTATACTAGTAAAATGACAAACAGAAGTCATCTTTCCAGTTATCATCAGATTGGTGATTGTGGTGAATTTTCAAAATAAGATTTCAGTTATTCCAATAAAAGACATTATCATATTCTATATTCCTTCACTTATAATAGTATTGACAAAGGTCTGGATACAAATCGTTTATCAACTACTTCTTGGAAAATTCTCTGGAAGTACTGTAATATACAGCTATAATGAAAAACCAAAGTGACTGGACGAGGAATGTGAAGGAAATTCCATGTCAGGTACAGCGGAGTTGGATGAACTGTTCTGAAAGCTATTTCAAAATAATTTAATCGAACCTTACGTCTAGAACTTAGTACTCTCTTTTCAGCTCCCTGGATGGAATCTGCGATTTTTCACAGACATTTTCCTCATTATCACTCTTAAAGGACTTAATATTTCTTTCATCACCTCCCAAACGCATATTTCGCTACAAAATATTCTTCTTTTACTAGGGAAGACTGATGTGGGTTGACACAGAGGTAATTTAACACAGCGTTAAAATCACGGAAATTATAGACACTAGAAGTAAGATCATAGCGCAGTTTGGCGTCATTCTTCGGCCACACGAACTTGTCTGTACATTAGCGGACTTAGGTGATATGTTTATTGGTATGTAATATAACTTATTTGCTTTTGTGTGTTTGACATTATTGTTGTGACATCACCAAAGATTCATAATTAATGTCCATTTGGGAGCGATAGTATAACTGTAAAGGTATAATCTCGTTAAAATGCAAAAGTCGTTTTCTTCTATCGACGAAAACAAAATTCGTTAAATATCGTAAAAATGGTATGTAAATGTAATTTTGTATAGACTTTTCGGTTTTTGGTGGTTACCAAATTTTATTTGCTGCTTTTCAGAAAATATTTGTTTCTGTTGATAATGGCATGTTTCAGGTAGAAATCTCATGAAAATTCAATACAACACTAATTAGTTTAATTTTTGTAACTTCCCGCAATAGGTTGTCGACCGAAAAGGAATGAATTCTTCTCAGAATTCCCGAAGAGGTAAACATAGAGTTGAATGGATTTATTTGTAGTCCTTAAAATGTATTTGTAAGACGTTTTAGAAAGAAATTCTCCCTTCAGAGGCTATGAAAGAAATTAGAATTTTCTTTCAAATTATAGAAAGGAAACTTTCTGTGAAAAATTCCAGATCGTCAATTGATCTGAAGATTAAGAGTAGAGTATGCAGAGAACCATTCGTGGTACTATGTCAAGCATTCTAGACAGAATGCATGTCATATAATGAATCTCCTGCATGTGTTATGTGTTGAAGATAGATTTCACTGTGCATGTCTTAACGGAACAGCATTAACTGTAAGTCCACTACTATAAATTACCTGCTCAATCAGAGCGCTTTACCTTTGCGGCTGGATTCCTCTTACTAACATTGAATTACGGAGACGTATGAAGGAATCTTTATGACTTTGTTAAGTGTACGATACATTACACCAGTTGTGGCTTTGCAGTCTTATTTCTTTAAGTAAGACATACTGAAATAAATAATTAAAAAACTTACGACCTTTTATGGACTTTGAATAATATTTATTTATTCTGTGAAAAGCTCACTACGTTTCGACTTGGATTAAAGTCGTCGTCAAGTGATCAAGTAATAACAAATTATAATAATAAACAAAACAGGACAAATGAACATAATGTAAACATTACTATAAACACAAAATATGTCTACAAAAAAGCAGAAACACAAACACGTTATGATATTGTACTGTATAAACCAAATAGTTTTTTCTGTACCTGTGTGTAAATTCAACAATCGCTGTTGTTATGTTCTAGGATTTCTTCCAGTTCATTAATTACAGCCAATGGTTAGGCTCTATTAGAACAAGTGTTCGCATTCGCCAGTTTTGATCTAAATAAGCTAGCGCCCTTTTTGAGAAATGCATGAGAAGACCTATTTTAAAAATATTTTACATTAATGCTGAAAAGCGTTGTCACAAAGAATTTAAGTAATAGTAGTTTGGCTGGCCTGCTTATAGCATAAGCAACGCTCGTTAATGCGCTCTGTCCATTTTTGAACTTAATTATCTTAATTATTTTATTTTCTCTTCATTATTATACTTTAACTATTTTATTGTGTATGTAAATATTTTCGTTGTTGCAGTGTTGATAGTATTTTGTTTCCAGTGTGCTAAGATATAAAAAATTGAAAAACTTCACTGCAATTGAACTTGTCAAACGAACTTCACAAACTCTCATTTTCTTGTGATTTTGTTAGTGTTATCTTAAGGGGTGATAAAGTGTAGGACAACATCATCATTTATACTTTTCTGGAATTATAAAGGTGAATCATTACCAATTTGTTTTAAACATATCTTTCAAATTTCTGTAGGTATCAAATTCTCATTGTCGTAGTACTCGTTGAAATAGTTGCTTAGACTCGTCTCCCTAACATCAGTGAGACAAAAATTTTCAATAGTTTTAACTAAAATTCTTTCTTACTTTGTAATCGTTAATTATCTCTCTAGAAACACCCGATTTATTAGTAGTTGTCGACTTTCTTGTTTCACATCAGCTTTTGTTCCAAGTTATTAACCAAGTCACAACAATGGACACAATCGATATCCTTAATGTATTCAAAATTGATCCCCAAAGGTGTACGAACATATAGTGCAATATATCGATACTTTTATCAGTGCTCAGGAGGAGGTCAATAAAACACTAACGGCTGTTGGACAAAAGATAGGACCTACCTTAGAACTGCTGTTACCCGGTTTCATCAAAAACACATGCACAACAGAGAGGTTATTACTGACACGCTAAAACTATTTTGTGTCAAGAGCATGTCAACCCCTCTGTTGACACAAAATAGGTTTAGCGTGTTAGAGGGCATGTCCCATTTCCCCCCTCTACCCACCCCTCCCACTTTTTTCACCCAATCCTATTCCGCACTCAAACACGTTAACCCTCCTCTCCGCAAACCCCGTACTGGTCAGCAAAGGCGTCCAAAAGCACGTAAATTTGTGCTGCCCAACAGTGATATAGACAACACTTCCAAGCAAAAATCTAGCGTTTAAATTTTAGCTGATTCTCATGGCCACCAAATGTCCTCCATCATGCGTGGAATTGTTCCCAGCAACTTTTCTGTATCCGGTTTATTTAAGCCAAACGCTCGATTGGCTGCAATAATCAAAGAAACGGAAAACTCACAGAGTTACTCACAAAGTAATTATTATTGGTGGGCAAAACAATTTAAATTTGGGTGCTCAATTCAACGCTAGTGAACATATGCAAAAACTCAAACAGACCTCCCAAAGCACTAACATCATACTCTCTAGTCTGCCTCCACGTTACAACATGCCACACTTTAACAACGAAATTAATAACGCAAACATCGCTCTAAGACAGTACCTGGCAGACACAAATATCAGATTTGTTGATCTGCAATCCCACCTTTCTGTCTAGGACTTAACCCGACCCGGTCTTCATCCGAGAAAACGCTTCGCTTCTCTCTTAGCTACATACCTTACTTCACCTCCTCCACCTACACCAAATCCACCACCCAACCCTATTGCTTCCTCGTCACTTTCTCTATCTGTCCCCACTCCCATCTCTTAACCTGTCCTTGACCTGTCTCCGCCCCTTATCGCACCTGTCCCGTCCAAACCTGTTTCACCGGCCGCAGCCCTGAATCCTTCCGGCCCCAAACACGGTTATAACTGGCGGTCGAGAGTTCGATGTGTTGCTCGAAGATGACAATTAAATATAAATTATCCTCAACCATTTGAATTCAATTGCATCCCTCGAGAAAATAAAATAAATATCTTACATCATAATGTTCAGTCGCTTTCCAACAAAGTAATAGATATCGAAATTATTTTACTACACTATCCATTTGATTTGTTATGTCTAACAGAGCATGTGCTTTCTGATAATGACATAAAAATATTTTTAATCTTTAAACTTTAAACTTTATTATCAGAAAAGCAGTTACAAACTGCGTATGACCACGCGGAGGACAATAAACTGATTTACTCTCCGGAAGCAAGCAAGGGACCATCCCATCAATTCCGATCAAGGGCCCTAAGGCAGAGGCGAATTTAACATTTCAACATACTCCTAACAATAAAAAAAATAGTTCCATGCGTGTTCTAGTATTAACAAATACCAACAAATATTGTATTTAATAAAACATAGAAAAATCATTTCACAAATACGTGTTATTATCAAGCTATAAATCATTCGAAAGTTATTATTAATAATTCGTCACTATTNTAAATCCGAAATATTGAAATAACACTAGAAATTATTTATTACAATATGCGAGAGTCGAGACAGCCTCTACCCGAAGGAAAACAGAAGAAAAACTCGGGCTAGGATGGGACTACAGAATTAATGTAGACAAGAGTGCCAGGGTTGAGTACATATACAACTAAATTTATGTGAATAATAAGACATAATTCTAGCAAGCAGTAAAATAATTTTGAAATTGTTGTCAGATATCTTGAAAGTACTACAACAATGATGTGATACAGTACAAGACGCCTTTAACTTTTATTAAAATCAATAAATTCTTTTACAGTGTAGAAGCACTGGTGAAGAAGATAGTTTTTAACCGTGGATTTGAAGAGATTCAATGTAATAATATATTTCATATTTTTGAGCAGGGAAATATATGGAACGATTTCCGAATGATACGGTCCTTTTTGGCAAAGCGCGGTTGACACACTCGGAAGATGAATATTATTCCTATTGCGAGTACAGTGTTCGTGAACAAAACTTGTTTTGTATGAAACAAGGGAGGAGCTTCAGTAATTTGGTCTTAACAAACACGACAATTTCGTAAATATAAATGCAGGGAAGTGTTAAAATATTTAATTCCTTGAATGAAGGTTTACAAGAGATTCGAGGGTGAGATTTACAATTCATTCGAACAATCCTCTTTTGAATTCTAAAGGTTTGGACGATCTGTCCGGAATTTCCTCAGAAGATGACTTCGTATCGTAAAAGAGAAAAAAGAGAAACTTGGGATAAACATTTCGTGATACTATTGTGAAATTATATAGACACTGTTTTGTCAGTGTTTACAATGAGGCGATTTGCATGGAACCAAGCCGAGAGGTTAGACAAAAATTTTTGAGCATTGGCGTGTTTACATAGTAGATTAGTGTCATCGGCAAAAAGAACCGTTTTCGCAATCTGATGTGGAAGACATGTCGTTCACGTACAACAAAAAGAGTACAAAACCGAGAATTGAACCTTGGGTAACTCTGCGAGTTAGTGGCTTTGTTTCTGAAAGGCAAAGCAGAAGTACTTTATTTTTAGTATATGATATTTCGACCTGTTCATATCTATCTTTTAAATAGGAAGTCAGCCACTGATGCGCGAGTCCACGAACACAAAAAGATTGTAATTTTGAAAGGAGAATTTATTCCAAATTATTCTTTCATTACTTTTTACCGTAGATTAAATTTCAAAGGTAATCATCCTCACGGTGGTACACGTATCAAAGTTCGAAATGACATTTTATCCTACCCAATGTTAGGTTACGAGAAAGTCTGCTCGGATAGTGTTTTCGAGTTCTGCAGTTCATTTGACCGATAAAGGCATTGTAGTTTTGAGTATCTACAGATCTCCTCAATCAGATCATGAAATATTTTTCTGAATTTCTATATCGTATTAAAACGTCTAACACAAATATAGGGAATCTATTGTCATCTGTGGCGATTTCAGTATCGATTTCCACAGTGAATCGGATTCTGCGCACAATCCCAAGAATCGGTTTAATAATCTAATCAATTCCTTCTATCTTGTTACTACGATAATCGACCCCACTCGCGTCTCTGGTTCATCCCAAATATTGCTGGACCAGATAATTCTCAACAATAGACTCATGTATACTTCTCAAGTATTTAAGCCAGGGTATAGCGATCACTTTGCCCAAATATTAACAATTGAAGATAAATTAAAATCACGAAATATCCTCTACAGTATAACTAGACAGTTTAACGAAACAAATTTAACAATTTTTTAAAAACCTTTTACAACAGGAAACGTGGGATGAAGTATATAAATGTGAAAGCACCAGCGATAAATTCAATGTATTTTTTCAATATTCATGAAGTATTACAACTCATGCTTTCCTGTAAAACGCAAATTAGTTAAAGTAAACAATGACAATAGATGGATAACTCAAGGGACTAGAATTTCTTCTGAAAACAAACGTCATTTATACTTTTTTTTTAAACTAACCAACCACCCGAATTTCATGATTATTTCCGTAAATATAAATCCATTCTGAGAAAAGTGGTCTACGCAGCTAAAGTAGTGGAAAATGACAGACAGATAATAGAATCGAACAACAGTTCTAAAACCAAGTGGAATATTATAAAGAATTACACATCACCTTCAGAAAATCGCCAAGAAAACATTTTCCTAATAGAAGATGGCAAAATTGTATCAAATTCAAAGGACATTTTTTAATTAAACAAAGCAAATTTGTTTAATTCTTATTTCTTAAAAATAGGTGAAATATCAAAATCAGTAACTGAAAACCAATGTCCAACAAAATACATTCACACACGTACCGCATTCTATGTTCACTTCCGAGACTTACTCTAGTGAAATTACGAGAGTCTCAGTTCTTTAAAAATTAAGTATTCAGCACATCAAACGCTAACTTCCTACTTGATAGATAGGTAACAGCAAGTTTAAATTTACCATGTTGAAAATAAAGTCAATATTACCTTTCGGAAACAAAGCCACTTACTTGCGGAGTACCTCAAGGTTCTACCCTCTTCTTATTGTACGTAAATTATGTTTTCCACCACGCCCGATTGCAAAATGGTTCTCTTTGCTGATGGCACAAATCTACTATGTAAACATGTCAATGCGCAATAAGCTCTATGTAACCTCTCGTCTTGGTTTCATTCAAATCGTTTCATCGCTAATATTGACAAAACAGTATCCATGTCATTTCGCAATAGTGTAACGAAATCTCTTCCTCCTACATCCTTTTCGCTAAACGGAACCGAAATAAAATCAGTCAAGATAACAAATTTTTTGGGTTTCATATTCAGGACAACCTTAAATGGAATTGACATATTGATAATTTGAATTCCAAACTAAGCAAAGTAAGCTTTGCGTTCCGAATTTTACCCAACATTGTTAGTTAACAAGTTTCTCGCTGCATGTATTTTGCAAATGTATATTCTCATTTACGGTAAGGCATTATCTTCTCACAGCAATCCACTCACAGCACTCAAACTTTTAGAATTCAAAAGAGTATAATTCGAATTATGTGTAAATCTCATCCCCGAAATTCATGTATACCTTTATTTAGAGAATTAAATATTCTCACTCTCCCTTGTATATACATTTATGATGGAGTCGTGTTTGTTAAGACAAAACTATAAAAATCTCACCCCTGCTTTAGAAGAAATAGTCTAGTTCACGAACACAGCACTAGTAATAAGGCTAATATTCATCGTCTTGGCGTGCCAACAATTCTTTGCCAAAGAGGCCCTCATCATTCAGGAATAATTTTGTATAATTCCCTTCCCAAAAATCTAAAAGATATAAATAAATTGAATATCTTTAAATCCACGGTTAAAAGCTTTTTAATGTGCTATTGTTTCTATAAAGTGAAAGAATTTATAGATTTTAATAAATGAAGTTAATGAGAGTTTCAATTTCTTATTAACTATCGTTTCCCACATGACTTCGGATTATGTAAGTGATGTTAATACCTCTTTTACTTCATCTCGCCATTGTTACTATACTCTAGATATTGATTAAATTCCTATTTCATGCTTGTAGATTTTGCTCCCTTTGTTTATTAATAGTTTATTTCTAACTGTACGGAACCTTGGCACGGTTGTGTACATATCTCTGTAGCCCCATCCTGGCCCGGGATTTACTTCAGTTTTCCTCCGGGTAGTGGCGGATTTTTCTTGGGCGGTAATGTCATTAATACTTTTGTTTTATTAATCTCAAATTTTTACTGCACTAATATCTACAATTTATTTTGAATAATAAATGGATAAAAGTAGATATTTATTAAATTATTTTGCAAATATTAAAAACCGTCACTGCCCATGGGCCCTTGATCGGAATTGATGGGATGCTCCGGAGAGTAACTTAGTTTATTGCCCCCCACGTTGTCATACGGAGTTTGCAACTGGTTTTTTGACAATAAAGCTTATTTATTTCTGTAGTCACAAAAACGACTATTTGCTGTAAATAAATACAAGTATATAACATAACAAACAAAGACAAGGTTATATTCGTTCCACACGCTCGATGCAGAAAGTACAGAATAGCGCCACAACAGCAAGTGAATTGATTGTTGGCCGAGGTTGGCTATAAATCCAATTTCGAATACCTTGCCAACAGAACGCGAGGTACGATGGCGAAGTAAAACCGTTGGCGACATTGAATACAGGTTCTATACCAACATCAAGCCAGTTAGAGTGACAATAAATAAATATATAAATAATTTACGGTCAAGGGATCTGTTAAAAACTGCGTTTTACCATATTGAGGACAATAAAGTAATTT
The DNA here is from genome assembly GCA_002313205.1 of Laupala kohalensis. Lineage (NCBI taxonomy): Eukaryota > Metazoa > Arthropoda > Insecta > Orthoptera > Trigonidiidae > Laupala > Laupala kohalensis. The sequence continues at coordinate 193,684 of NNCF01126922.1, read as the reverse complement.
ACTGCGATCAATACATAATAAACTAATGATTACAGTGAATTTCCGTTCATGTTTTATATTCTTTAGTTGAATTTCTCGAAGAAAATAAAGATGACTTTCACTATGTTCTTATAGTAGAGCTCTATAAAGATAGGCGTGCGCAGCCGCCATTTTTGTTGTATAGTGATGCATTAGTGTGTTCATGGTAAACAAAGCGCTAAACGGAGCATTAAAAATTTAATTTAAAAACATTATTCTGAATAATAATTTACGAGTGTCAAGTGATGATTAGGATATATATATATATANTATATATATAGTAACTTTTTTCTTATAAAGCAACTTCTGCACCATAAAAGATGTGATCCTAAAATGGGGAACACTTTTTTCATTGAATCTCTCAAGATCATGAAATGATTTGCTAGGAATTTGCAATAATAAACAAATATTCCGAAGCGCCACGCTAACGGTTGTACTGTACCCGTCAATCTATGAGTGTGACACAAAAATGGCGTCTTGCGCATGCTCCCCTCTACAGAGCCTTAGTTATAGTGCTCAGGCTCGGACTGGCCCGCCGCCCCACTGGCCCTCGGACCAGTGCACCCTCCCGGAAAGATTACAAATGCACCCTCAGAGGATGAAAAGAATGCCCTCTTTTAAAAATTACAAATTCGAAATAAGAAAATTCGAAAATAAAAACAAATGAAATTAAAAATTTGAAATATAGAAACGGGAAAGAATATAATCGCACGACGAAGGCGCTGATAAGAAATTAAGACTGTGAGCATGACAGAGTCATGAGCAGCGCCTCGAAGTGCAATTACAACGTCGCAAGAACGCTTTGTACACAGTCAAAAATATCGGCAGGCGCCTGGCTACCAACCTCACTCTGTCATCTCTACCTCGTTCAGAGACGTATTGACCCAGAGATGAACCCTGACACATCATCTTCAACTAAACAGAAACATTCTTATACTCGGCGTCCGGAATAATTCACCTACAACGGAGATGATTATACTATTGTTGGCAACATCAATATAGTTCTTAAAAATCGTTATTGCTTGGTGTCATTTTTCTTAGAATTTTGTGCAGAATCCGAAATTATATGAATATCTTGTCTTGTACGTGCACAGTAAAAAAATTGCAATAAAAATATCCAGTAGGTGAATCATTCCGGCCGCGAAAGGAAACAACGTCAATTTGAGCAAAAGGTCACTCGGAAGCGTCACCCGGAACGAGGAAATGGTGAGGGAGGTAGCCATTTTACAGTATGGTAGGAAGAATTCAGGGAGCTTTAATCGCACTACTAATCTCTCAGTGTATTTTATTATCTTTATGCTTATATTATAATTCGACTCTTTTCAATAAGATAGATTATGAGTATGAAGAGAATGAAGTAATAAGGATAAATAAAAATATGATTTATTTAATGATTCCACAAATGTTATGATTCTTGAAATTTACGAATAATTACATTACAATTTCAGGTTTCTGATGTTAGTCGCTAATTTAATGTTAATCGAATTCAAAATTTTTGTGAACATAATACGGGTGTAATTACGTCGCGTACAAGAATTGTACAGCAAGAAGAACGCTTAAATGAAATTCTAAGAATCAAGTTTCCTCTTTGCTTTTGTGGTAAATGTTTGGTCTACATTAAGGAACGTGACAAAGATTTTTTGTTGATTGAATATTTAAACAATAAACTTACATCGCGTGATTAACAGGTGACTGCGAGGGCTGAGCAAATAGTATATGTCTGTTTGGAAAACCAAATGTGTCAAGAAAAAAGCAGTTTCGAACTATTCGAAGATCGTACAAGTTCATTTCGTGATGAGACACGCGAGAGACCCGGGATATTTCACTCATGCACGTTTCCGGTTTGGTTTCTTCCTTCCCTCTGCTGGTGACGATATTCTGTAGTATCCCAGACGCATTGTAAAAGTGTTGAGAGTCTAATTTTTCCTATATAATCGTTGTAGTTTTGACATCTTGAACTCATGACTGAGACAGATACATTCAGTTCCTTGTTTGTTACTGTTCAGTGCGGTACGATGCGTTTCGTTTAAGTTCCGTAAAAGTGTTTTTTTCCTGCCTTCGTTTGATTAGGATATTATCAGGTTTGTTGATGCTTCAATTCCTGTAGTTATAGTTTGCTGTCTGTTTTTCTTTTTATACTGGACCAATGCACGATTGCCTGGTGCGTCTCAGGCAAAAACAAATCCATGTCTCCCTTTTCAATACGTATAAACAACACAGATAGTTAACTAAATACATACCGGAAAATAAAACAATTAAATATAAATAAATTTGAGCATTATGTTTTAACAAAAGATGTTGCGCCCTAGAAAATGTCTATTTAGTAGTATTGTGATATTAAAAAGAGTAATTTTATTTCACAAATAACGTTTATTATGTATTTGTGTACTAGTTGACCCGACAAGTTGTCCTGTCCAACTTTCAATAAATTTGTTTGTGATCATTTTGTGAATTTGCGAAAAGCTATTTCATATGTGTAAACAAAGTAAAAATGAAAAAAGGACGTATTTCTGAGTGATCATTTTATCTATCATTTTATCTTGTGGCCATGCATATTCAATTTGAGGAGGAGTACATTCAGAAGTACGGCGATGGGTAATTTTACACACTACTGAAACATTTAAAAACAAAACAGAATCAATCAAATATGTCGTTACTATCGTCAGCTATGACCGACAATGCATACAATAGTGATGATTTTTTAAGTTTGTCCGAATTTTCCTACTATTTTTTGTAATTGTTCCGAATTTCTTTTTCCTGAAAACTTTCTCAGGACCAAACGAAAGAAAACAAGAAAAGAATTACGAATATCCATCGTTCGAATAATGAGTTATGGTCTTGAGCTCCTACAAAACTCCCATAGAAAAAAGCGCTTTTAGATTTTCCCGAATTTTCCAGTTTTCCGGGCAACTTTTCTCATTTTTCTTTCCCTAAAAACCTTATTCTGACTATTACAAATACTTTATTTTAATTAGCCAAATCGGTCCAGTCGTTCTTAAGTGATTCGCAACGAACAGCATTTTATTTTTATTTATATAGATTGATCATTATCTCGGTTTCAGTTTTGTTGGAAAATTAATATGCATTAGGATTTTAAACTTTATGACAAATTTCTACTAGCTGGCGTCTCAATATTTTTTGTAGATATGAAACCAAAAAAAGTTATAATATGTTCATTTACCTCTGTAATATTTTACTTGACTCATAACATTTTAATAAATTTAATGTGGGTATTTCGATTTAATTGTGTGTCAAGTATAGTTTCTAATGCATAATACTAAAGCGTGCTTCAAACATACATACTGATAATAAACATAAAATAATTAACGATACCACTTGTTAAACTATAATTTAAATCATATAGAAATTTTTGTATGATCCTGATAGAGCTCTTTTACGAACCAGTCCGTGTCCAGAAACTGATTTTTCTAGTGATACCACATTTGTGGCAAATTGGTTAAAACGACAGAAGAAAATATGCATATTTCTAAATGATAAGATTTTAGTAATACCATTTACGAAAATATTGAGTAATTAAAATGTATTCGAAAGAATGTCATGTAGGAAGAAATTACTTAGAAAATGTCACACGCTGCCTTGAGGAGGCTCACAAAATATGAAAGTAAACGCTTCGTTTTCCCCGACTCCTTAGTGACGTCTCGCGCCACTGACTGCTGGTTCGCATGGGCTACGCAAGAGGTCGCCGCAACTCGGACGCATACAAGACCGGGCACGACGCCGTATTACGTCTCGTAAATCTTTCAACCGCAGCATTGGCATTGAGAATTCCCCAAGTAACATCATTCCCCAAGTCGACGTATTTAGCATGTACTAGCGCTGGTCAAGCTACATATTCATTCGTGGACTCGATGAATCCTATATTTACTATCGGATTTTGGAGCACTTCTCCTCAAGCTCAATAGAAAATCACCTGTGGAAACATGTCTTCGCATGTTCCGGGATTTTAGAACAATTGGTGAATTCACCGAATAAAAGTAAAATAGTATACCCTGTATTAAATTACTTATACATCTTAAAATCCAAAGTATGCGAAAATAAGGAGCTTGTGAGGGAGAAAGCATTGAATTTCTATACACATAGAAGTCTCACAGGATAGGATTTCTAGTCCCTATTTTGTGTGACTTGAGAAAACGTAGTTAATGTGCACCCCGAGTAGGATCGCTCTCGTCGCATCGCACCAGGCCATTCATCCCCCATCCGAGAAACTGGGCTGTCTATCTCCACGCGACAAGCACTGTTGCCTTCTGCTCGTCTGTCCCCCGCCCCCTCTCTGTGCCGCGGAAAGCGCCGAGAATCGGAGCGAGGGTATTTCCTTTCACGAGGCATAACTCATACCCAGTCGTGGTGGACGGAAGTCAGTTTGCGGATCACGACACGATCTGCGCAATTCAGTATAAAGAGTCCCAGTGAACGGCGATTTCATTGACACTTATTTAAGCCTCTTCAAATAGTCATTACATTCTATAAATATCTGAATAACAGCTGATTGAAGATTGTTAAGGACAACTTAAAATACTTTACTATTCTCAATCAAATTATAAAATACTATAAAAACAAATCGTTTATTTGTGTAATGACATGTATATAAGTGTAGAATTTTCTTATAATTTGGTCGAGCATATGTCGTATCTCTTTATAGAGAAATAAGCTAATTATTTTACTTGAGTCTTCGTGAACTCATTATTTTTTAGTTTCTGGGGGTTGAATTAGAATATTGAAAAGTAATATTTGTATTAGTTAGGTTGTACCGAAAAATAATATCCACCTCTTCCCACCCCAAAAGAGAGAAAATTCTAATAACTATTGTGCCCCGAACTGACCTACCTTACTCGTGCGCTCCTCCGTACTAGCTCAAATTACGAATAGCAAGTCGATCGCTCACACTCCTAGCTCCTACCAACACTTCTACGAGTATTTCAATGTTATAAATGCTGTGATGTGAAGCATTTACTATTATCCTTATACTCGTGATAAATAAAAAGTTGAGCGCCATAAACCTGAACTTTTGCACTTACAGGCTTAAAATAAATTAGTGAAAGGGATCAACAGTCTTTTGGAACAACAAACAACAATTTATTACAAAAACACAAATACCATATTGGCAACACAACCCTTACATTGACCAATAATTACCACTTTGCAAATTTGATAACTTATTCATTACAAACATCCTCGACTCTAGTTACAGTATCATCTCGTACTATAATCCTTCATAATACCTTTACGTCTTGATGTTGAAGCGTTGACCTCGTACCAGGATGTTCGGACTTCTTCTGAAACCGTTCATACTAGTGATGCCTCGATTCAACTGACCCTCAGTAATTATGAAGAATGATGAAATAAAGTTTTCTTCATATCATATTACTCGAAACCATATGACTTTCTAACAATTCATTGTCTCTACTCCAAAGAAAATTCAATATAAGAACGAGTTGTTCTCGCAACTACTTTCCCAATAGAATCACATACTATCGTATTGAGAAGTTAATACGTCGCGTTTTTGTAACTGACTGAGAATAAGAACTTCTCAACTCGCGTTCTTCAAAAAGTCTCTCGTTTTTGTAACTGATTGAAAATAAGAACTTATCAACTCTCGTGAGGTAAACTTTGTAAAGAGTGGACGGTAGGGTTCACTTTACGTAGCCATACGCTCTGCCCACCAGGGCGGAATAAATTTCCATTGGTTGGCGACGTCACTCGCGCGTATTTGAAGCCATATTTGAGATGTCTCACTACAGTTACATGCCACGGATTCCCTCACAAATGGTTTATTGCGTAGGTCAGTTAAGATATTTATCACATAATAATCGATTGTTTGTGATAAATGTAATCGCGCAACTGATGTACCTTGAGAAACAAATGAGAACATTAATCTAGACCAGGGGTCGGCAACCTTTTTTTGGCCGCGAGTCAAAATCAATCAAAATGTGAGTATTAAAGAGACGTTTGAGTCAGAGATATTTTCGTATTAAAACAGTCTTTTAGTAAATAATAAGATATATTTTATTAAGAAAAGAATTACAAACGTAGTTAAATGAACTTTATTTATAGACGTTCTCTTCGAAATAAATGGCTCCCCTGATGTTGAACTTGTAACGTCAATTTAGTCAAGTCTGGTTTCAAGTAGGTCACTTGAAATTATCAAATGAGTCACTCGATGACCCTCGGATCATAGGTTGCCGACCCCTGATCTAGACAAAACATGAAAATTTGAAGTTCATAATTATTATTTATAATAAAAAATTGTACTTTTATAATATTTCCCCTTTAAAGAGTTTATAAATTTCTAGTTGTGTTCACATGGCCTGATTAGTCATAGCTTTTAAATGGAAGAGACGTACATTAAAGCGATTTCATCACTAACTATATTTATTGACTATTTCGCCGCAGAAGATCTTATCTTCTTATTGAATATAAACATTAACCTCACGATCATTCACTGATAAATTAAGAGGTATGGACCGTCGTCGAATTAATGAAGGGCTCAATTCAATCTGTCTGGTAGACATGCACGTTTATAATGTGTCTTTCTCGAAAAAACTGGAAGTTCTCTAAAATCACTTATATTATTTACTTTTCCATTTCTGGAAATGGAAGTGTTGTTCCAAAAGTCTCAACACAAACTCAGAAGACACATTTCAAAACACTACCTTCCTCTCCACTTTCTCTCTTCTCGACATTAAAGTTACGACTTGCGCAGCGATAAGGAAAAGATCGGCAGGAAATCCCGGGAATGTGATCGACCATACCCAAATGAGGAATCTTGAGTACCTGAATCCCTCGACTGCGGGGACGAGATCGGTTTGAGTCAATTATATAACATTCCGTTACTCACTGAGGTACAAGTTCACCAAAGTTTATGAGCATCCTGCCGTATTCGCCACCCGTTACAATAAAACTTTGAAGCATTTTGCAAACAAACCCTTGATCGAAACGTTTATGAAATTGTTTAAATATAGTGGTTACGTTGCACAAGCATGTAAATATTTAAATATTTATATTATCGCGTTCATTGTGAAGTTTCTGCGTAAAAAAGTAAAACATTTAATGGTTTTAAACAAAGTAAATACACCAAACACNGGATACAGACTAATATTTTAGGGGGGGGGGGTCATAAAATATACTCTTGGGCATAGTACGTTCCAGAAACCATTCCAACTTCAGAAGAAAAAAATTAAAAATTCTAAAGCGAATTGTAAGTTTAGGTTACTTAATTGTTAATTAATATTCGGTTCGGTCCAGTAACGTTCTACATTCGAGATTATTTTAACATTTTTGAGCGACGGGGGAAATTGATAGATTCAAAACTTTAATTGAGTTTAAAGATACAGATTTTTTATTCAAATTTTTAAGGTACAGAAACATTTAATTTTTCAAGGTCAAGAACAAAATTACTGGTGAAAGATGGCGCTGAAGCTGCGGTTTTTGAAAAATTAAGTAGAAATGCAGTATACAACTGGGACTCTGAAAACAATGGCTAATATTTTCTCTTTACACGCAATGTCGAATTACGATGGCATGCGTTCGTGTGGTAGATTTCAAACTTCCGTCTGCATTGTTACGTTCATTTCCTGTACAGTGGTTGTTCTATCTTCCGCCTCGGGCTGATGACATTCAACAATATACATACTACCAATGTTAATAGATGAAACTGATTAAATAGTGAGGGAGTGCTCTCAAATTAATATAATTTAAGTGGAAGAGTTTTATTTATCTCTACTCATCATGGCAGCAGTCTGCTTATGAGAACCCTTGTTTGTGATGCTGCAGTACTTATTAAAGCGTTGCCCCGCAGCGATCCACTAAAACACGATGGCCATTCATGGACCTCGAAAGACGACTCTCTTCCCACGACCGTATCATCTGTCATTCACATCGACACACACTCTCTCAGCCATATTACACCTCCATCGCCGCCACTACAACTTTGTCAAACTGGGAATTGCACGTTGTGCGTGGCTAAATCGTTTCTACAAATATACTGCAATACTGATTACAGATTAGAAATCGTTCAAATGCGTCAATGTCTTTGAAAATCATAANGGGGGATTTTACGGGGGGGTCATGACCCCCCTGGACCCCCCCACCCCCGTGTATCTGCGCTTGCCAAAAACTCGAAACTACTGTCATATGATTGCACAAACTGATATGAAAATTCACTGCCAAACTGAGACTACAAAACTCGCACATCATACGACAGAGTAATAGATCTTTGTGTCTGTCAGCAACAGGAACATAAGAATCAGGTTACTCGGGAGTGGAGATATGGACAGACTGGGAATGACCGCTAGTGATGAGAGCGACGACGTGGTAAGAAGAAAAACACGCGACCTTCATTTGGGGATCATGACAGTAAATGAATTAACTGTTAGAACTAAGTCTTCTTCGTTTAAAATTATCTATTTGCAACAAATCTATGATAGCAATTAAAACATGAATCATGAGTAGAATTTTGTTTTGTGGTACAATGCAAAATATGTGGTCCACATATCTCGTGTATTCTTCGGTATCATGCATAAAATCTGATTTTATCAATCTTCTTTCTCTATATCTCTTAAAACCAATTCTGAGAAATCTATTTCAATAATTAGATGTTAGTAAATAATTTATAACTCTGACAAAATAAATATTAAAAATATCAGTTCATACAAAACTATTGGATACACAAGATTTAGTTTAGAAAACGGAAAAAGCTCGCTGTTTTCACGGGGGAAAAATTGGGATGATGTGTTTTATTTAGCTAAGTAAAATTCGAAGATACTCATATTTCAATTCATTTTATTGGTGTTTCATTTCATTAGGTCAATCAGTAATAGCATAAACTCGAGCTTACGTAATATCTGCGCCGAAAACCGGCATACTTTCGTACGCAGGCAACCATTTCTGAATAGGCAGCGGGCACTTGAAAGTCCCTGGGTCCTCGTTGACAGATTCGAGATGCTTTCTGGACGAGTCGGAAACATTGCCACCGTCCTTTTATCCCTAAATCGGCGCCTCGGTCAAAACCTTTTAGTAGAATATCATTTAAACCCTGTGCTTTACTCGAAATCCGCTAGATGGCAGTAAACTCGGACAATTATTTTCGTCAATACTTAATATGGAAATGGGATCTCTACTAAGATACAAACTCAATGGTGAAAGAAGGGACATGCGTGCATATATAGTATGTTCTATGTTCTTTCATTGTATTTTTACATCACGCTGAGACACCATAATCGTTTTTTCATTTTGCGGAAGACAGTTGAAAGTGACGATTTTGACCCAAACGTTGAACTGCGTTAGATTGTTTTACGAAGTTCCCTGTGATGATCTGCAGCGGCAGGTTAAATAATTGCTTGCTTTTAATAATTGGTTCTGAAGCACATTCTTTACATCGTATTTGCATACATATCATACTCAGACCTCATTACCAAATACTTTTATTCCGAAATTATTACATACTTGTAATTAGCTAGTCCGAATTATTCTTATTTCACTAGATTTTATTCAATAATGTCTGGCTAATTTATTCAAGGGGTTGGCTTTGTTCCCCGGCCTGGGACGCGGTGCCGTCGCCAGTCAGTTGGTAACGAGGAGGCATGCTGGACGCGTCGACGTGTACTCTTATCGAATAAATTAAATGTATAAAGCACCAAGTGTATTATTTCGGGAGGAAATAGAGTACCCCTAGGCACAGTGTGCCGAACCCTATAAATGTTAAGTGTTTTTCTATTAATTCGGTGCATCCAAAGCAAAAACATAATTTATACATCAATCACTTACACCCATTTCTTCTTATTTGTTCTAGGAAATGTATCCTCTTCAATAAAAAAAATTGTCTTGATGGAAGACAGCGACTATTTGGTGGATGGTCTTTACCTTTTGGTAACAGTTTCCATCGAATTACCTTTAGAAGATATCTTGGAATGGAAAGCAGAATACAACGAATTATCGCAAGATCAGAACCAGGTGCACGTTTTGACTACGATGAATCTGGAACTAGCACTTGGAATCCATACCATTATAATGAAGCTAACCCCCCCCCCCTCGGACCCATTTTTATTTAGCAGATCAACTACTAGTTGAATGCTATCCGTCCCATGTTCTTTCAGAACAAAAGTAGTACTGAGAGTATTCTACGAGATGTTCACCATTTTTGAAGACACAGAATTACACATTTGTGCACACGATATGATGCCACTCCCTCTATATTTGTTGAAGAGGAACATCGTCAAAAGCCGAGAGCATATACGCCTCTTCTCAATGAAACACTGAAGGACATAAACATCCATAAATTTCTTTGCATTTTTCTTTATGGATTTCTTAAATGATTTCTCTGTTAACCTCTCAATTTCTTCAATAAAGTTATAGTTGTTTATTCTCAACATTTTATGATTTCTTTAACACGCACCAATTTTGAATTAAATTGAGGTGGAAAAAGGAAGATCGTAGAACTACGTGAATGAATATGTTTGGGGCAGATCAAAAAGGTAAGTCAATGAATATTAGTGTAAGTTAATAACTATGCACTAACCTATTAAGTTCATTAGTTTCTTAAGGATGGTATGGAATAAAAATATCAAATCAACTTCACTAATTTTTACAAAACGCATCTTCACAATGACATAGTGTGTTAGAAAATAAAAATTTACAATAAGTTCGCTTGTTGAGATCAAGCTATTAAACTAGATATTCAAGAAAACATCCAGATTATTACAAAATGAATTTACAGTCAATACTATTCATCTCTTCGAAATTTAAGTATACAATATTTCAGTTTTATTTTAAATTTAAGTACCCAATTCAATGCGTAAGAGTGGATGATCTAAAGAGAAAAATCTGAATCTCGTGTATTTCACATGCAAATAAATGCAAGACAGAAAGAATATCAGTAGTTTTTAGGGGTAGTCAATCAAATAAACCAACTCGACAGAAAAATTTTCTGTTTTCGTCGGGTCGCGTCGGTTCCGGGTTGTGAAAATGTGTTACTGAAACTACGTCTTTTCAGATGTTAATTGAAACGATGTCGTGTTCTGCAAACCTTACCTACTTTCATCTTCATCTTGACTTTTCCATTCTTCGTATTGTAACAAAGTAATAAAACAAGTAACAAATTAAAATTCCCTATTTAAGGTCTCTATAATAAAATAACATGAAAAATACATAAACTGTTAAAAATAGTATTTTATTTATATAATACTTCACTGTTAAATTATTTAACTAAATAGACAAGGATTCTATTGTCACTCAACACACTATACTTCATTGTAACATAGATATAGGAGTATTGTATAGTTCAGGTAATGTATATTGGATAACTACATTTTTCTGTTGTCCATACGAAAAATTGTTATTTGCACTCAAAAAAAATTTTTTTAAATTTTAAAACGTTGTTTGTGTAAAAGTTTAAAATGTTATATTGAAGCATTTGTTTGCACCCAAACTTGGCTACGAGTTGGATTAACAGTAACCTCACTATTCGGTCTGAATATACAACTAATAGCAGAAGTTGAAGATTTTTCACTTGAAGCAGATATTCATACAAAACATTTTTGTATTACAAGTTATATTTTTCATAATTAGTATTACTCATTTATTTCCTATTTTTTATTACTTTTGCAGTGTCATTCATGCTTATTTGGTACCGGTGCAGTTGGTCCGCCACTTACATAAATATTTACTTTGTTTTCTGAACTTTGATTTTTGAATATATTTATTTGTTGACAGTCTTCTCGTTAAAACAAGTACACGCTTGTAAATTTTATCTCCTCTCTGTGAGAAAATGTACAATTTTCTTTTAAAATGTATTCATGATTTACAAAACCAATAAATAAAACATTAACTATTGATATCAATTTGTTTTAATTTATATTTCGTTACGTAAGTAACACGACTCATAAATACACTATTTGATTTTCACTATTTAATATTTATTTATATTTTGATAAAACTAATTCAAACATTATTCAAATTTGGACAAATTAATTTATTTTTGGGTTTAAAATTGCATTGTTTCCGTTTACTTCTGATTATAAAACTTACAATTTATTAGAAATCAAATTAATTCGATACCGATTTCTAATTAAAACAAAATAATGTTCGGTCCTGATTCAGTACCAAACAATTAAAATTCGGTTCGGTTTCAATTCGGACAAATTCGTGTTGGATTGGATTGGATTTCGAACCGAGCCGAAATCGACTCAATCCGATCGACCCGAACCGACCTGAGAGAGATTCGAGTAGGTTGGTACGGTTTGCTTTCCGTTCGGTTGGAAACCCGTCCGGTCCGGTCCGATGCCCACACCTCGTAGTTTCTTCAAGAAATTTCTTCATGGAATATTATGGATGTCGAGATCTGCAAAAGCCTTCAAATTTCCACATATGGAAGGATGTTGCAAAATATGCTATATTTTGCCTCAATTAACCTTAGCGAACATTTTCCACAGAAGTGGATATCAAATCAGGCAGTATTGTACAGACATGAAAATGTTCCATCCCTGACATTATTTTATAAAAGAATGAAACAACTTTCCTCCAAAACATGAGATAGAGAAATTTTCAAATCCTGTTTTTCATAGAGAATATACTAATTGATTTTATCGCATTTATTTTGACCCATTCATAGTTATAATCTCCGTATAAGATGAAGCAATAACCCTTTATAACAAAGTAATCTTTCATTTTGTCCGTCTCAATTGATTGAGGTATTGATGGTGGTAATGATGGAGGTAAATGACGGAGGTTCTTTCTACTATCTTGCCTGGACACAAGACAAAGATATCAATGACTTGCATTATTCCATGGACTCACTAAATATATCAGTGTGCACGGAAAAAGTAAGTTGGAAAGCTCAGCCTAAAGTTAGCTATAACAGCTCATGCGTTGAGTGTCTAACGAACAGACAAAATATTCAGCTGCCACAGCTTACGCTGTTGCTGCCCTAAACAAGATTTCGTCTCATCGAGACAAATTTACAACCACTTCGGAAGCTAATGCTGTTTTGTCTGAGAAGAAGACACTTACATCAACAACTATAGCTTATAAGTTTTACGCGCAACAGATCAGCCCCACTAAAAAATCTGGCATGGCTACAATACTTTTTTTGTTCCTCCCCGCCGTTCTTAGTTGCCGCTAAATGACACTCGGTTGTGCAGCCTGCGCAATTGCTTTAAATCGACCATAGATTTTACAACTATGAATAGTTGTTTACTTGAACAAAATGATTCATTACTACGACTAAACGACGCCATCCGGACGTCGCATCACCCGAAACTCGAAGTCTAAACGACGTAAATTTAGTAAGTTGTCTCACCATCGAGCAGTTGTTCCCTGATGATATTTTGAATTTTTGGAAATNAATTATTATTTTAAATAATGTTACTTTGAAATGTATTAATCTAATAAGAAGAAATTTCAAGTATATTCAAAATAAATAAACGTTTGGATTCATAAAAACCATCTTTTCTTGGTACTTTGGAATATATTTTTCAAAATGTCAGAAATGATTACTATTTTACGAATTTACTATTCACAGTACCACCACTACGGTTCCAAATGTAAGGTAGCGTAGCACAAGACGATTACATAATTATTATTCTCTGTCGTCGGGCTGCAGTAACATCGGGCTTTCCCAATGTTAGCGTCCTCGCCTTGAGAAGAAAACTGCCCTGGATCGAATACTGGCGTTGTTGGATGACTGAAGACGGACATTGAGAAAGAAATCTTATGACGAACGTGTGCTATACGCACGGTAACAAGGTGAGACGTTGTATTAAATATGAACTTCGTAAAGAATTGTCCTACAGAGAAATAAGGAAGCAAATGTGTTACCGACGCCGGCTGACGCCGAAGCAAACGTGACATGCTTACGCGTTGGCGACGTGCTTTACGGTCAGTTAATACAACATGCCCCGTTTTCATCTCGTAGATAAGCGACTTAAGCTGTGAGAGCTAATGGTGTAAACCGTGGTACAGAGAGACGGAAAATAACGTAAAAATATGTCATATCAGATGAATGTTAGCTTATGTGTTGTCTGTCCGGCTGGCAGCCAATACATTAGCTGCCCCAGCTTACGGAGTAAAAGTGTAGTAAAAGTAAAATAGCGATTTACTAGTATGAACTGAGATATACACCGTTTTATTGGTGTTCGCAATGAGGCTGTTTAAACGAAACCGAGAAAGAAAATTTTAAACGTTGAAGTGTTCACATAGTAAATTAGTGTCATCAGCAAAGAACACCATTTTGCAATCTGATGTCAAGGATGACATTTCGTTCATATACAACAAAAAGAAGGTCGGATCGATAATTGAACCTTGATGGTCTCTGAAAAAAAATGGCTTTGTTTCTGAAAGATAATGCTCAAGTACTTTATTTTTAACATAGGAAATTTTGACTTGTGTTTTGGCCCTATAGAGGTATCACTGTCGATTGCAAAAGGTGAAGTCATTTTGATTTTCTGGTACGTTGTACGTATTGACACCCTCGTAACAAAAACCAAGTTTTCGACCTCCCCCCGCCCCCCGTTTTATGTTTCCGCAATCTTGAAGAATCCGCTAAGAAAAAGCACTTTTTTCAGTTTCTCTTCAGTAACACGCTTCCAGTGCATTTTAATCAAAGCACGGTCATTACTAATTGTAAAGAACATTAAATTTCCTCCAAGCTTTATGTAACATGTTAAATAATTCGTAATAACTACTGAGATACGGGGTCGTGACAATTTTAGATATGTGAAAAGATATTAGATACATCAGTTGAATCGCCTCAATAATTTTTTTAGTGCATATTAGTGCAAAAATAACAATTTAAGTGAAAGTAGACATTGAATTGAAAATATCACCCTTTTTTCAAAGTAGTATTTTTAAATGTAATATCTCTTATGAACTCTGTATTTAATATATACCTACGTGTAGTTCATGTGAATTCTGTGCGAAAATCAATTTTTGAAAAAGAGAAACAAATTTTCAACACATTTAAAAATACTTCAAATTGTATTCGGTAAAATATATTTTCATTTTATTTTAATGGTATGTACAAAATTTTGAGTTGAAAATTCCTAAGTTTTTGTTGTTTTTGCCCAGACGTGGTTGATGTATGTAATTCATCACTTCAATCAATTGACAATAGTAGCAACTCAACTTCTTCTAGGTTGAATTCAACCTCTGGTGCACTATCGCAGGATTCGAATCCACAATGAAGACATACAATAGAGCATCGAAGTCGTGCTTTCTGCAGCTGCCTTTGTGTATAGGCACGAAATCATGTTTATCCATATCAGAGGAGCTGGTTCTTTATTCATTGGCACTGGAGTAGGGTCACCAATATCCTTCTTCCATCCCCTATTGAGGGATTCTTTTTCATACCCCGTCCACGTTTGAACCTACAGATTCGTTTTACACGCATGATATTGAAACAGAATGGAGGTAGTATCACAACCACTTATCGCATGGAGAAAGAGAATATCTTCCACAATATCTTTATATTTAAGAGACGTTTTGGAGTTCCTTGCAGATTTGCAAAAGAACTCATTGTCTGGTGCTAAAGCCGACAGCAAAACTAAAATAGCAATCTAATAGCAGCAACAGAATTGTGTTCGGAAGAAAACGAAATGGCAGTTTTCACGATTAACTCATCTGCATCTTCTGTTACTTGCGACCATATGTGTAGACTGAAATTTGTTGTGAAGTATGATTGTTAATAACAATTTACTCTTTGTCAGCTACGAAAACATTGTACCATTGCAGAGAACGTATACACAAGATTGTAGCCTGGAACCAAGAGCTCTTTCAGTGCTTTTGGTGCTTCTTTTATTTTCTTCAATGGGGTAACCATCAAAGACTGCTACAGACAGGTGACCATGATGTCGCAGTACGTAGGTCACATACTTCCCTTACAAATAGTGGATAAACCGATTCCAGTGAACTATTTCCCATTTTGTATCACTTATCAAGGGCATGAAACCAAAGTAAAATGTGGACTTTGTCCCTTTGCGAATGCCTCCCTCTGAGAATGTGACAATGGAAAGGGAGCAAGTTCGTACTTGAAGTATTGTATCAGGTCATCATCACTGCTTAGACTGCATGATTATCCTATGGAAAAGCATGAGAGGATCCAGAGCTACGTCTCCTTTGTTCGTATTCACGTGGTTAGCAACTGTGGCCACTGCATCATTACGTCGGAAATGTACGTTCTGAAAAATTGGTGTTCATATTTCCATTCATTCCACTAAAACTTACACAATCCTCTAAAACCACTCTCCTAGGAGAGATGGCCGCTGACATATTACATTCCATTACTTAAAAGGCAGAAGGAAGAGAGGGAGTGAAGACGGGAAAGTCAACAATGGGGATCTCCAGGTAGAGGGAAGATTTCTTGAGCCACATGGATTTATTTATGTAATTTCAAACGCATTATATAGTTCACCTCTATTTCACTAGAAATACTACCAGAATAGCTTCTACATACGAACAACAACCAACATACGTTTTGACATCAGAATAGACCCAGCACTCATTTTACAACCGAAGTGAGAAAACCTGGTAGCCAGTCTAGGTGAGATGATAAAGCCCATCGCACCGGTAGTCGAACCCCGGCGAACAACTCAGCGCTCTACCCACTGAGTCACGATGATCTTAGTAATTAATACTAATTAACAGTGTTATAAAACAAAGTACATGCGTAAAGTACAAGGTATTGCGCAAGAGTGGTAGAGTGTTTGCTCATTACCAAGTAATCCCGGGTCAATTCTCGGCTGGGTCAGAAACAATTTGTAGCTTCTCACGTTAATGTCCCAGTTCATATAGACTACTGAAGAGTAAACCTTCCTCCTTCTATCCACCTCCTACTTCTGCTAGAATCAATAACTCTGACTATTACTAACCACTCCTAGTAACCCCTCCACGTGGGTCAAGTTGTTGGTAAACTCAGCTAACCGGACCATCTACTAACAATTGCCTACCACCCAATTCCAACCTCCCATCGCTCCATGTAGATAAGCTTCAATAACACGCTATATTTCCCATTTACAAATACTACAAATGGAAATGGAAAAAATTAAAATAAAATGTGTGGTAATCGGTGGATGTAATCGATGGACATTGATTTTGCGACACTGAGTTTGTAATTTTCCCTCCTACCTAGAAATGAGTCAAACAAATTAGCAATGTCCTTCTATGATGACATTATTTTACCATCGTCTAACAGGAAATGTTTTCCTCTTTATTTTCTCTTAGTCATGTCATATTTTAATTATATTCTACATGGAATTAGAACGGTTTTACGATTTCAGTATCCGCCAGTCATTTTCAATAGCTCAAGCTGCACAAGACCCCTTTTCGATGAATAGTGTTTTATTTATGAAAATAATCATAAAATTCGAATGAATGGTTATACAGTTATGAAAATTAAAAAACGTGACTTGTTTTCGGAAGAAATTCTTATTCCTTCGGTGATCTATAGCCCATAAATCTTCAATATTTCTTTGTGTAAATTAACTTGTTTTATGGGAAACGAGTTTAAAGATTTATGGGTTTGAGTTATAATATTTAAGTAATATTGAAAAAATGCACCGAATGTATCGTTGGTGTTTTGCCAATTGTACACATAATTTCCAGTTTCTTTATAGCAAATAGTTTGTAAATATGGATAAATTCATAGTAGATTTTTACTATTATGTTCTTCATTGTCAATCTCTTAATTCCATGAATTCTTAAAATTGATTACACAATTTTTCTTCAAAAGTCATAATTCTTCTATTACTATTTTGAGCCTACAAGGATATGAATGTGGGTATGTGGTAACATAAATTATTCAAATATTAGTACATCATATTTAAGTTATTCCACAAACAAATTAGATATCCGGCCTATTGAGGCCAATCAAAAGTAATGTACATTCTAATATTAATAAACGAAACAAAAAGTAGAATTGTAAGAGGAATGCACTTAAGGCATTAGGAAATACCAATGGTTCTTTTTGCGGAGGACCAAGGCCAAGTTCTTCCCGCAATTGCGGAACTCGCCACTTACGGGAGAAAATTACCTCGCAGCAAATAAGGAAAGTCAGCGAAAAGCATGAACTGTCGCTACTGTATTTCCACACAATCTCTGGTGTTTCCTCCCGGAGAAAAAAGTCAGCGTCCTCCGGAAATCATCTCATTTACGTACGTGAAATGGAAATTTGTGTGGACCACGTAACATGGGAAATTTTGGATTGTCAGTTTCTCCTCGCTGTACTTTTGTGATTAGCACTGACAAAATGTGTTTCAGAATTTAATTACTGTGTTGTCTCGAACACCGTTGGTCGAATCTTGCTCCTTTTGCACATTCATTGTGCTTCCTTTGCTTTGGGTGTTCCTTATGGAAGAGTAGAAAGTAATTGAACACCATTTCATTCAAGTTTCCATGGTGACTGATGTAATGTATTAATAGTTTAAGTCAGTTTACAAATAAAGTATATAGCGTCAAAAATTAAATAAGGATTACGAACAGTACTTGCAAACACTTTGGACTATCCATACCTATTTTAGGCGCTATAATACATAACCCTGTATTAGTACCATCTGCATGTACATGAAACTGTTTATATAAAATTTAATTTAACATTACTATGATGGTGGAGATTATGTTTCAATGTAAATTAATACTACGCAAATATAATCTGTAACATCGAGTAAACAGTCCCGGCAGGATGTTAACTAATCGTGTAGCATGACATAGGTGGGTTTGAGTGCTACCAATGCATGTTGATAAACAAAGGAAACTAGACCTTAACGTTTAAATCTTGGTGAAAATATAATATCTCAAACTAAAATACAGCTCCGAGTGTGTAAAGGTCAGATTAAAATACGAGTTATAAATAATGAATTATTTATTCATAAATATGTTTATTCTCTTAATTTTATTATTTACGAGTAAAATACATCTAGAGTAATTTAATTACAAAAGAATAAAATCATTAATAGTTATTCCCTTTATTTCTCTTCTCCCTTTTACTAGACAGATACGTGGGATGAGAGGACAGGGGGTGATACAATTTTCTATTGATTCATGCTCCTCCCAGCGTTATCTAAAAAAAATGAAATGATAGTACGGTGCTCATGTAAATGATACAAAGAATGGATCAGGATGAAAACACACTGCACAGATCGATTATCTCAAGAGCCAGTGGAAACGTTTTGCATGCCTTTTTTTACAGGAATATTTTACTGATTATATCATTGTTTCGTAGTCGAAGATCGCCGAACTGACTTTCTGCAATCTCTGCAAGAGAATGGGTGGGCGGCGGATCCTTCTCAAAATGACCATTCAAATTATTATAGTGACAAGGTTCATTTTTTTCTATAGTTAAAGTTAATAACATAACATATTTACAAGTTGGAGCAAATATGGTGGTCCCAGATAGACTTCAACTTTCAAGAAACTGGACACATTTATTTAGAAAACCAAATATGAATTTTTTTCACTTGTCGCAGCCCTCGTAACACTAATATGTAACCGTCTGACGAAATTTCCGGGCCATACACCCTCCCAGACTTCAGCAAAGATTTTATAACTGTATTTTCATTCAATTATTGTCTGACAAAAAACGAGGTATTACTTTATAATATGAAATCTGATCTTCATCATTTGTTATTGAATATTGTTAAGCCGCCAGAACGAAATTCCCCGACTTAAACCACCCGAGACATCATGGACGATTTTTAATCTTTATTTTTATCAGGTGACTATAATATTATTAGTTATGTTAATAGCAACCGAAAAAAATGTTTTGTTAACAGTAGCTTGTATAGAAATCGTAGTTCACTTTAAAGGGTCTGCAAAGCAAACGATGTAAAATTTAAGGGGGCTGTTCCTCAAGAACTCCTTTAAATTTGATTATTTGTGTTTTTGAGAGAATCTGTGTCCTTTTCTTGATTTCTTACTGAACATTATTTTATTTTATTTTCTTGAGTTTATTACGTTGGGGTCAGAAATGACACCAGAGTAGTAGTCTAAATAATTATAAAAGTCAAGGGATAAAAGTGGTCAAAATTAAGACATGAAAGTTGCAATCTTGAAAGCAAAGAAAAGTCGAGAATGATAAAGCTAGGTTGCATTGTGGATTTCGTAAGCAGTAGTAACATGAGGGATATTCAAGTTACGAAGGCTCTGGAGTATTTGTGAGATACTAATGTTTACTCTTTGTTCTATTTTTACAGTGTCGCATTCATTTTTTAAATTTTATAATACATTTATTTACGAAGTTACGATATCAATATTTGTTCCCTTCTTTCCAAGTAACTTAACAAAAACTCTGTATATTTTTGGTTCAATATTTTATCTCTAGTTTTTTTTAAATTTAAAATTCCTCCTAACCCTCCTTTACTCCAGAGGTATTTCGACCTCTGAGAAATAAATCTCTATATTCTACATTGGTGCAGCTCACTGATCTCACCCGTTAATACATGAGCTGTGCTCTACATTATACCTCTCAACTGAAATTTACTTTCACTGAACCCGTTCCTAGTAAAGATGAATTACTGGGATGAGTTACGTCAATATGGTTGAAGAGGGGACGTGGCATTATCGTCAGAATTACGATAGGTAGCAACTTTTCCTTCTTCCCGTTTGAACGCTTGGTTTCCTGCCGAATATCGCGGAAAATAGTAGGAGTTGGTCAGTTAATGCTATCACATCTTATTTGACGCGTAGAGTGCCAGCGGAAGACGATTCTATCCATCGGTCGCTTTCCCCACCACCGAAAAACTTCAACTTTTGTTACAGTCGCATTTCTCGAGATACGAACTTACTCTGTCACAGGAAAAGCTGTGGTTCAAAATCAAAGCCAACAATACTATCCTTACATTAACTTTGGAAATGGGAAGAAAATTTCACAAGCTACCTCTGGGGTTTCTAGTCCAAAAAAATAACCAACAAAATATTTGAACTGGAAACAGGACTTAAAGTCATGAATGTTTTCTCAAGAAATAGATCAGCTATGGAACGCTATCCATCATGGAATTTCTTGTATGGAAGAGATAACCATTATATAATGTAATAACTAGGAGACATAGCGATTTTGCACAGCTTAGCTAGTTCTAATAAATACTTTTGGGGAAAAATATTTATTTTCAATCATTTGAAAATAGATTTGAAATGATTTGATACAGATATAGATTTGAAAATAGCAACATCACTGTTGTTAACGTTATTATTCTCACTGTAGAACAGAAAGTCTTGACTCTTCTGATGGAATTATAGTCTAAAGGAGATAAGAGTCAGTACTCTAGTTTTTAACATTTCTGCTCAGAAAATAATTTTTAATTTTTAATTGTTTATTCCCTATACACTGATACAAAATTAACCGACATTATATTCGACAGGTTTTAAAATAATTAAGTGTTGAAAATTAAATATCTAGAAACCAATTTGTCGAATTTGCGATATTTCACTTTTTAATGAGTAAAAGGAAGTGAAAATATTTAGTGTGTTGACCAGGCTGAGTCAGTCATTAATTAAAACAGCAAAAATATTTAAGATAAGAACTTTAAATCATGTCGTGACTGCTTTTGTACTGTAGAGGATTACTCAGAAACGATATTTCGAAAATCTGTTTTGAAAGGGGTGGATGAAGGTGAAATGTGTTTTATTTAACTATCACTGTATCTCACAAATTAATAAAAAAAATCATAATGGTTTTGTTTTGAAACCGAACTGCTTTTCTCTTACGTACGAAGGAAAGCAGGGTAAGTTAGTTTAATAATACACTTGTTCCATAACATATTTCAACAGATCGTGTATTGTTAACCTCATGCCAGATTGTGACAGAACTCCAAACCCTTTTACTCCCAACTCCGTTACCAATCACTGGTTTTGACCAACAGAAATTATTTTTCAAGGACACAGAAATTTTTACTGTTAGGAGTCATTTACAATTAACGAAGTGAATAAAACAATTAGTGAAGTGAATTACGATTAGTGAAGTGAATGAAACAGGATAGAAGTGATGGCTAATGTCCATTGAAGATAATTTAAAGTTAGACCCCAAATCTAAATATCCTAAAAAATTGATATCAACAACTCCAAAAATCACGGAGTGTGGATGATTTACCTTACGTATTGAATATTAAATTTTTGTATTATTAATATATTTATATAAACAATAATAAGTGCCAACTAACTGTTGGAAGCATAATGTATTTTTTGGTAGTTTTTCCAGTCTTAAAAAAAATTTCATATGTGAAAAATGTATATTTGTAATTTTAGTGGGTGTCCCGTCCACCGCCCACCTGAATAAGCCAGTGCCAGGTTTAGAAATTCTTAATGTATTACATCTTTTTAAACTAGAGAGCTTTGATTTTTCTTGAAGCGTATTATTAAAAGAATAAGTAAAGAGTGTACTTCTGTAAAGCATAAAAAGATCGAGGAAAACTATTACCCATCTATTTGCTCACATTACAGCTTCACTTTCTAGTCGCTCTACTATAATTTTGATGGCATTCCTGTCATAGTTACAGTATTTAGAATTGCTTTCCTTAACAAGCCTGTCATGCTCTTCGGAAAGGCTTCCAGAAGGGATAGTGTATTGGCAAATCACCTTTCAAACGCCTCGAAAAGGTGAGCACGAGTGCTAAAACTTAATTAGCTCTCACTTCCAATGTAAAAGACGTCGAGCCACGCATTAGCATAAATAATTCTTTTTATATTTAATGACATTCAACTTTCATGCGTCCCTGCGTTAAACAAAGTTTTGAAACTCTCTTAAAGGAAACAATAAATGGGACGTTAAATCTTTAATATCGTAGTAAGAGCTACCGAAATAGTGAAGATGTTAAGAAAAAATTATGAAGTTGCTATATTTCAATATATAATTTTAAAAAAGGATTTTCTAAAATTTTATTAAATATCAATATCAAACATTACTACTCATTTAATAATATTATTAATCACAAAAACTAATTAAAAATATTTATGTTCGAAGAAATATAACCTAGCAATGATGAGGTTATTTCCTCACTTCCAGAACTGGAATGGAGGATGGGGTGGATCCTGAGATCTGTCAAACTAGAAAATATTTTCTACAAAAAAGCAAACTTTCTGAGGTAAAAAATTGTCAGAGAAAAAATAGCATAGAAAATTTATTAAACTAATAAATTCATTTCATCTCTATTGAACACATTGATAAGGCATTTCAAGATGATTTTTTAATCGTCGTGTTAAATTATGTAAGATTAACTAAATACTGGAGTCTTTGGAATGAATAAAACGTATTCCTCAATTAGTCTTAGTAGTATTCTCGTTTTAATAGAGGAACTAAATAATATGTGTATGTTACGTTTTCTTGTGGGGCTTTAGGGCTCGTCAAGGTCATTAGAGCCCTTAGTATTGCGCTCTAATGGTATAAGATCCACACTGTAGCTTTTGACTTAAACAGTTTACGAACTCGTAAATAAATTGTTTCCTTTCTTAAAGAAATAACGTTGTAAATGTGCTGAAAGAGAAAACCAGAACAAACTAGCACTTAAGAGTGGAAATTACCCTCCTTTCGCCAAGGAAAATAACCAATGAAATGAGACGAAAAGGACATTTGAATCTTATTTGTTTTATTTTCATCCTCAGTAATCATAGAGCTTTTATTATTCGATATTACTAGTTATGTACACACTTGGTTTCGTAATTATTAAAGCAATCTTAATTATTAAATTTTCTGACGATGGTAAAAATTTCCATTTCATCCCACCATTTAAATATGACTCATTCAATAAATATTTAAGAAATGATGTTATTTTTTTATTGAGCATCTTTCTGATTAACCTAGGTAACCATTTTTTAAATAAATGTTCTCACATATTTGCGCACAAGACGATGTACCTGAATAAATCGTTTCACATTGCCATGACCCGGGCTTGGAATGATCTTCCTTTGCGCATCAAACTGTGTTCCCCGGCGCGTTATTTAAAAAGACATTGAAGTCCCATATTTATACTTCAGGGTGACTTGGTAGGGTTTGAATGCTTTATTATTATTATTATTATTATTATTAAATATGCTTTATTGTGGGGTTTTAGGTCTTGTCAACGGCAAGGTCATTAGAGCCCTAATATGCTTATTATTAAAATATTTCTGACATTAAATGTATCATTTTGTCTCTATTGTAATGTGTCACAATAATCTCATTTAACTCATTAAATGAGATATTAAACTCATTAATTCATTAAGTTTTTACATTTCAATGGGACACATTGAATTACAAATGTGATATATTAATGTTAGTGTCAAAACGTAAAATGCATTACATAGCTATACTAAATTGTAACTCCAATATATTTAACATTACGTGGAACATCTGATGTAACATTTCTTATGAATTTTTATGTAACATTTCTTATGAATTTTTATGTAACATTTTTTATGAATTTTCATGTAACATTTTTTATGAATTTTTATGTGACATTTTTATGTAATTTTACGTAACATTTTTATGTAATTTTACGTAACATTTTTATGTAATTTTACGTAACTTTTCTAATTTATTTTTTCAGTTTGTGTACTTTAGTGTTATTTAGTTTTTAAGGTTTTGAAATATATGTGTTCGGTACTAAGTCGTCATCCTAATTGAGGTTATTCTGGGTTTCCCTCGAATGTCGGGATGATCCCTTGATTGCTACCCCAGAGTAAAGTAGAATTTATCCTCCAATTTTACTTATAGTTAGTTTTCAGTTATAGTTATTCATTTATATATGTTTTATGTTGTATGAATGTTTTATTATTTTACATTATTGTATATGAATGTTGTATATATTGTATGTATGAAATAGTGGTCAGGCGGAAGAGCAGGCCTGTTAGCCTAAGCCTTGCCACGGAATAAATTCATTTTATTAATAATAATAATATTAGTATTATAACAAATATTAACAGTGAAACAACAATCTCCCGAAAGGTTTCTTCCAGTCATTTAAATTAACTGTACAACTATAGTGAGGGAAGAGTTGTTTTGATATTTTTTTTGTATTTGTTGGTTCTCATCAACATTTTACCTAGATCATGTGGTTTCAAAATATCTAGCGTGTGAAAGTCTAATTGATAGACATTTCTCAAATTTGGTAAAAGTGTGTGAAATAGCTGTGAAGATACTGCACGCTCCTTAAATTATGAAATTTCAAGTCCTTCAGTCCCCCAAGCAGACGTTTTAGTCATCTTTCTAAGCACTCAGGAGAAAAAATTAAATATTCGAACATGTATATTAAAATATTTTTTGCATCTCTGAAATAGAGAATTTCTTGTCAGAGGTGATATTTTCTATTACATGGAAGAGAAATCCCAAAATGGTATATTTCCAATCATTTGTTAGTGGTTTTGAGAAACAAAATCTGTCTCCTTTATGACATTTGTTCAAGGAAGAGATAAAAATAGTAATAGGATTTTAAGAAGGTATATTTTACCTAATATGCCTCAGTTCGCGTGAGCAAAGCCGCGGGCATTCAATTACAGCTCACTAAACTGTTTGCACAAGTACAACACGTCCAAATATAAAGGAATTTTCCCAGACTTACACTTATTCACACCTAAAGGGTTAGCAAGGAGAGCAATGTCAGAAAACCCTCGGAGAGCTTGCGACTGCCTTGGGGAGTCTCGGAATCGATCCCCACACTGGTGTTTGCCGACTCTGCGCAGGTGGCGTGGCGAGCACGGGTGTGCCAATGGCGCCGGTTCCTCGCTGATTGACAGCCATCTCGTCTGCTCCTTTCCGTTTAGCCCTAGGATATGTTGCGAAAAGATGGAAGGTTCCCAGTCACATTGTACGATTCTAGGACCTCGATCGTTCGGGTCGAAATAGAAATAGGATGATGGAAATATATCTTCATAAGCTGATACGTATACAGTAAAACACTGATTAATTTGTTGAATTTAAGGCATCAGTACTCATTAATGTAAAAATAATTTTAGTTAACATATTAGTAATGGAATCCTGGGTCCAGTGTTTTTACTCAAACCACTCCAGGATTTTGTTTCATAGAGTATTACATCGTCGATAGTGTCAGCATTATCTATCATTTGATTTCTAATGATGAAGAAAGTAGTGGATGTACTAACGCAAATTCTTTACTTTTTTGCTGCAATAACAATAGGAACCACTCACAGGTATTTGGGTTAGTTATAAGTAATGTCGCCAAAAAGCGCTTAATGTTTAAAGTAGAAAGACTGAAACTAATAATAATAATAATAATAATAATAATAATAATAATAATAAATTTATTGTCAAAAAACAGTACAGACTGCGTATGATCACGTAGAGGACAATAAACTAATTTACTCTCAGGAAGCAAGCAAGGGACCATCCCATCAATTCCGATCAAGGGCCCTAAGGCAGAGGTGGATTCTAAAATTTCAGCAAAAGATCCTAGATAAGATAAAAAGTTAGCTGCGTGTTATAATACATATATAATGTCAATATGTTTGTAAATTTACATGTACACGTTATTATCGAACTATAGATTATTCTGAGTATAGTGTTTAAAAATCATAAGAGTTGAAAAAACACTAAATTCACGATTTATTGTTACAATAAACACGCCCCTAGACAAAGCCTAGAGAACCTGTATAAGAAATCCGCCTCTACCCGAAGGAAAAACGGAGAAAAACCCGGGCCAGGATGATAGGTGATCTTGGATTCGTTCTATACCATACTTGTGCCGAATATTGAAGCTCTTCATCTATCCGTCCCTACGTTACGCGGCGGACACATAGGTGCACTGACTCTTTGTTACATGTCTATCGCTGTTAAAGAAACTTTAGTATAAAACTGTAGTACACGTCACATGTGATGTACAGAGCGGGTCCAAGATCACCCAGCGATTCTTCGATATAAGTTTTTCATGTTCTCACTTTAAATATCAAGCGTTTCTTAGCGACAATCTCTATGTCGGACACCCTACGTTAGAAGCTTAGAACATCGAAATTAGGTATACTCGTTCTCCGGGGTAGCTTCAGGGCCATAAAGTTTTTGTTTTTTCGAAATTCAATTTAGATTCTTTTTTCATTCAACATGATATCTATTTCGCAGCGCAGAGACTTCAAGTTCCAGAACTTTCAAATTCCACATATATGTTCTGCAGGTAAAGTCCGCGTGAACCTTCGAACGATTTTTTTGAAACTCGATCGAGATTGTTTCTTCATTTACTTTTTAAGAGTTTTTTTGTCAACCTCAGCCTGATGAGATCAAAAGGTTCAGAGATTCGACATTTCGCACATGCGTTCTGGAAGATGAGTCTATTTGCAAAAGAAGGAAATAAAAGACGGCATTGTCACAACAAAACGATTTATTTCCTCCAAAACCGTTTTCAATGCTGTCTTCTTTAAATGCTGAAGATTGCAGCAATGACTTCGAAAACGGGTGTAGTGGAAATAAATCAAAAGGTTGAGACATCGCCAACTTTTACTTCTTTTTCGTTGTCACCAATTACAGAATTAATTGTAAGAGTACCTTAAACAATTTCCTTGAAATTTGATTTTGANTATTAACGCCCATCATATAATCAAAATAAATAAATAACGTAAGACTTACGACCTTGTTATGGACGAATAACATTTGTTTTGTGCGTTAAAGAACACAACGTTTCGACTTGGTTTAATTTGCTAATCAAATTATTTATTGATTCTTCTTTTGAACGTTAACTTCTTTTTCGCCCTGCACAGAGGACGTACGGGCCAGATCTCAGAAATTTGGCACACGTGTTTTCCGGGCCACGTTTCTGCAGGTATACGAATTATTTTTTTCTTCGATTCGATGTAGTTTTCTTCTTCACTTTTCCTTAGTTTCTTCCATATACTTTTTTCTGAAAAATCTGTATTTACTTATTTGTTATTTTGATGCGTGGCTCATATCGGGCATGCATAAATAAAAATGAAAGTAACATTTTGTATATTAAGAGAACACATTGATTTAACGGTGATTTTCTCTGAATTATGGGATTTATTTTCGTGGGGTATTTGGTGAGCTTTGTTAAGCAACAATGACCTGTGATCTGGCCACGCTTCTCTGCTAGTAGTCTCCAGACGAAGTGGCTCTGAGTCAACGCAGTGGTAGACAAGAGAGAGAGAAGTTGAGTGAAGAGGAATGTACACCATTCAATAAATAAGCAATTAATACACTGATTGTCAAGATCTCGTAAAGGATTCAAAATGTATGTTTAATGCAAACAGTTCACCTCGTCCCAAGTGGTTCGGACGGAGTTCTGTTCAAGAAACAAATTTTTTATGTGTGTTTCTCAAAGTTTCTTTAATGATAGAAAACAGTTTGTGACCAAAGACCTCTGAGGTGGTCTCGTAGAGACTAAACTCATCATATGAGGCGACTCCCTTACGAAGTACTTTATTTGGGTAGTATTTTTCCATTTCTGGTTTACAAACATATAAATCTCTTAGATTGCGGTGATGTTCACCGCAATCTAAGAGATTTCTATGTTTCACAACATACATTTTAAAAACAATATAATAAAATAATAGGTCTTAAAGATCGGCATAATAGAGTTAAATCGTTAATCGTTAATAAACGAAGTTAAAAATTATAACAAAATGTTAATTTTATTTTTTAAACCATTAACGATTTTATTAAGTTCAGTTACATTTAACTTGCGTTAACTTAAATCCGTTCATTTGTTTAATCTTTGTTCCCTAGCTCGCTGGGAAATTTACGTCATTTTGCATCCACTGTACCGATGTTCTGTCATTGTTCCATTCCATTCATGGATCTCGCCCTTTCCCTTGAAGCTCCATTTCACATAGCGTTGGACGCCAGATGACACTGCGGGTCATAAACGCGGTCTAAAATTTTTCACCAGTTGAGACAACGCAAGGTGGGTACTGTTCCACAAGATTCAGTGTGTTAAACCCTCGTTTCTTACGCAGTGCCGTGTGAAGGCAAAGCAGCGGATCGGCGGTGGGAATGATCAACGAGCGGGAAAAATGCTCAACGCTCAATGTGGGAACGGTTCCATTAAATGGAAGTGTTGCGTTGGCCTCTGCGGTGCAGATCCGATGTATCAGACGTTGGACAACGCTGTGAGGGGACGGAGCCTCAAATATCGGTAAATGCTCAGACATCATATGTTTTTGCTACAACCAATGTCTATGGCAATACCTGAGCATTGTCTGAGATTACCACAGTACGCGTCGTAAGAAGGACCTAAAAATTGGAAATCAACAGTCCTCTAGGTCACGTTTAGTTACACTAAATCGCGAGAATACGTGTTACTCAGATACGGCGATACGCAATATGACTGCATAATTATGTACACTCTTGGATTCAGGAATCCCTTTCATAAATTCTACACAAAAGGATAAAGATTCAATTATTTAGCGGTTTCCGGCGGTCCTCTTCCCACTTCCGTTCCCACCCTCCGACTCGTGATCTGACCTCAGATCCTAAAGTTAGCTTTTTTAACGGGTAACTTTAATGATATAAAGTTGAAGGAAGTTAAACTAAACACGATTGACGAAGTTATCTTTTGGAGTAACGGATTAACGGTTAACAAAGTTAATTTTCAGATATACTTTTCCAACCTCTGATAGGTCTATAGTATTTTCAGTAATGTCAGTATAGTAAAAAATTAATAATAATTTAGGGTACAGTAATTAAAAATACCATTTTACTTCTTTAACTTCAAAATTATTTACTTGAGTTCCTTCACTCGTTTCCGTGTACCACTTTCCTCTCATCCGATGTGGATGATTGGATTTCTACTGTAGAACAAGTTTTTGTGAAATGCAAAATTAGCACACAATAATATATAATTTTTAATATAATAATTTCAGATAAAAATAATAAAAATCCTTCAGCCATAAAAATTATCAACTCATTTACGTTCGACGATAACAGTTTTATAATGATAATAGTTTGAAAAGAGCACCATTGGGACATTGAAAGGAAAATTGCCTTATTATTCCCTGCAGGCATTCGACGTAGGCTGCATTTTGAAGAAAATTAAAATGACAACCCAAAGATGAAACTGAGAATCACCGACAGTCATGAGAAGTCAGCTAATTCAGAACTTTCTCAATCAACATTACAAACGTGCTACCTTTTCAATATTTCGACTTCACATGCTAATAATTTTAATGGAATCTGCACAACAGTTTCGAAGAAAAAAGAGCTGGTCACACTTTATGATTATTTTCTTCCGCTGCACGTTTTCCCAATTTTTCTCCAGATCTATCATGATACGAATTTTGTTATGCTTCTGAACACCAGTTATCGTGACTGAAAAACAACTATCCTCAGCATAATGGAGGATTGAATGAATTGTTATCATTATTGTAGAAATATGACACTTTATTTTCTTTTAAAATGTCGCTTGGTAACCTATAAAAGGTTATTGATCTGGGGAGCTTTTAAGTTTCTTCTTATGCCAATTATGACTTTCATTTCCTCTGAGAGATGAAATAATCCATAAGGTTTTCGCAACACGACACTGTTCGTCAAAACACGCGTTAGTCAATGTGTACACTCCACTGCCAACTCATTAAATGGGCAAACATAGTGTTCTTGAGAGGAAACTGGAACAAGAAAGTCTCCTGGAATAACAAATGGTCTGAAGTCTCTCGGTTCAACAGACATGGTAGGTAGAATGCTGTTCACTAACCTCACTGGCTGTTAAGCCTTACACATTTCTAACAAATATTTACGATTAGATTTTCCACATTAAATTAATAAATATTTTGGAAGCTTTAAAGATACTGTCACTTCTCATTCCTAAATTTTCCGACTTCATTTTTTCAATAATAAAATCCTTCTCATGGCTGACATATCTATGAAATATTCCGTTCGGAAGGCAAAGATGATTACATATCATTGTAAATCAGTAATGTCTACCACAGTTACAAATATTTTAAAAATTTGAAGTCATATTTGAATAGAAAGTAACACTTAATGCCCATATGAATTCTAGGTATTCCACATTTTTTTGCCTTAGCCTACTGGAAACACATACTTTTCTTTCCTTTTCACGATTCGTAAAGTATCTTGCATTTCCTATTTCCATTTGAACATAGTCTGGTGTGCATATCTTTTACACCCAAAGTAATTTCACTTTCGAGCTCTAATACCATCCAAGATCATCTTGTCGGCATCATCACCGCATAGTTAACTGACTTTGTTTCTCTGAATATGGTGGCGCTATTTCCGATGCTTGGATTCCTTTCATCTACGTACTTGCCCCCCGGGGGTAAGTCCTTGATTTCTGCACGTGTAGTCTTCGCCCGTTCTATATCCTCACAGACCTTCAACAGCACTCCACCACGGTCCGTCAGAAAACTTCTCATTCTATCTCAGTCCGTCTTAACCGTGTTCGTAGTCACTCATCCCATCCTGCTTGTCTCCTTGGTCACCGAAGCTTGTCCCCACCCCTCCACCCTCCCGCAATCTCTGGCGCTCGCACTATGCCTTTGGTGGACACAGACTGGGCGTCCTAACCCTTCCTCCTCATGCAACCCTACAGGATCCGATTGGGAGAAGTTGAGAGGCTTAAATCGATGCCCGAAAGGGGATGTGACGGGAATGGGCTCTCAGGGGGCACCATGGCAGTGGAAACTGATGAATCGAAGACGAGCCAATATTGTGCGAACAGGTTTAGAGTATCGTTCAGAATTTGGATTGTGTTTGACTATCAAGACAGGTTTGAATAGTAAATGAACTGGTTAGACATATAGAAATATAAAACTGTTTGCTTATTTTATTAGTTCATTTAAAAACTTGAGAATTTACAATGCAAAAATCAAATTTCCTGCCGCCGTATATCATGGAAAATTGTCTTACATACCATTCATTTATTAAAAAACCGTAATAGAGAGAAAATTGGTTAAATATGAAGTGACCAAATATCATTAAAAGTTTTACATTAATATGTGTAAATGCCAACTTTGATCAATTAATAACTGGAAGTTATTGGAAGTAAATTAATAATACTGACGTATCGTATGGGTCTTGGCTCCCGGTATTAGTGACCCGCATTTCTTTTCTTTTGACTGTATGGACGGAACCATTCTCGCAATACGAGAAGTAAAACATTTAGGTTTCAGTCCGAGGACTCTTTTGTTTTTCTTTTGTCGTTAGTGCGATTTGCCTTGGGAGGAAGCGATAAGGATTTGCACTGATGAAGAGGAATATTTGCGTCATTATTTTCAGTCACCTTCAACGAAAGAACTGGTGTAATCTATGACACAAATCAATCCATATTTATAAATTATTTGCGTGAAGAAACATGGAATGATGTTTACAATTGCCAAAACACTTACGACAAATTAAATGTATTTATCTCAATATTCCTACAACATTACAACTCTAGCTTTCCCATAAAACGCAAGTTAATTAACACAAAGAAATACAATAGATGCATCACCCAAGGGATAAGAATTTCTTCAAAAAACAAACGCCGTTTATATCATCTTTCAAAACTCTATAACCAACCACCCGAATTCCATGATTATTTTCGTAAATATAAGTCTATTCTTCGAAAAGCAGTCTATGCAGCTAAAGTAATGGAAAACGACAGGCATATACTAAAATCGAACAACCGGATGAAAGCCATGTGGAATATTGTTAAAAATTACACATCAACTTCTGAAAATCGCAAAGAAAATGTTTCTCTTCTAAACGATGGCAAAATCGTATCAAATCCTCAGGACATCGCATATTTGTTTAATTCTTACTACTCAGAAGTAGGTAATATAACGAACTCAATATATCCAAATCAATGTCCTCCAATTATTACCACCCACATACCCAATTCTATGTTCACTTCCGAAACTAACGCCAGTGAAGTCATGGGAATCATCAGCTCCTTAAAAAACAAATTTTCACGAGGCATAGATGATATACCTGAGTTTATTGTTAAATCTTCGTCCCACGCTATATTAAATCCACTCGTAAATATTTTTAATAGTTCTTTATCGGAAGGGGTGTTTCCCAATATATTTAAGAGAGCTAAAGTGAAACCTTTACACAAGAAAGGAAACAAACTTAATATTGGAAATTACCGACCAATATCTCTACTACCCACTTTCTCAAAAATCCTAGAAAAATTGTTCTATAAGCGTCTTCTAGATTTTTTATCAAAATATAACATTCTCTCTGACGATCAACACGGTTTTAGGAAATCCTTTTCCACTACAAGCGCCATATTTTCCTTCTTAAACGATGTTACCACATCTCTAGACCGTGGAGAAAATCCTCAGGGTGTTTTTCTTGACTTATCCAAAGCATTCGGTGTCATCGATCACGGAATTATCCTTTCCAAATTGCATTCTTTAGGCATTCGTGGACTTCCACAGCAATGGTTAACTTCTTATTTAAAAGATAGATATCAACAAGTAGAAATATCCTATACTAAAAATAAAATACTTGAGCGTTGTCTTTCAGAAACAAAGCCACTTACTTGCGGAGTACCCCAAGGATCAATTCTCGGCCCTATACTCTTTTTATTGTATGTGAACGACATGTCATCATCCACATCAGATTGCAAAATGGTTCTTTTTGCTGATGACACTAATTTACTATGTAAACACGCCAATGCTCAAAAAGTTTTGTCTAACCTTTCGACTTGGTTCCATGCAAATCGTCTCATTGTAAACACTGACAAAACAGTGTCTATGTCATTTCACAATAGTATCACAAAATCTTTACCCCAGGTTTCTCTTTCTTTAAACGGAACACAATTAAAAACTGTTACAAATACAAAATTCTTAGGTCTCCATATTCAAGACAACCTCAAATGGAATTGTCACATTGACAATCTTAATTCCCAATTAAGCAAATTGTGTTACGCATTCCGAATCTTAGTTAACGCAGTTAGTCCACGTATTTCCCGTTGCGTATATTTTGCAAACGTTTACTCCCATTTACGTTACGGCATTACCTTCTGGGGCAATTCCGGTCAGAGTATTCAAACTTTCAGAATTCAGAAGAGGATAGTTCGGATAATTTGTAAATCTCATCCCGGAAACTCTTCTAAATATTTATTCAAGATGA
>NNCF01126922.1:112852-154135 GCA_002313205.1 Laupala kohalensis | reverse complement strand
GTATATATATATATTATATATACATAAAATTAGATTTATGTACGAAAATAATAATTATAACAGTACACGCGTAAGATGAATCATGTTATACGATTGGTCGTATGCCCGCCCTTCAATGTTATGCTTCCCCCAAACAAAACGTTGACATTCCACCCTTGATGAAATCAAGCATTCAGGGAAATAGATGTTCATGGAAACTGACATACATGGAAAATTCATATTTCTTTATTTAAATGAGATTGACCTGGGAGACTTGTGAATGTTATTATTTCTAGTATGGTGCTGGCATGTGGCTAATATGAACAAAAGACCTTCTAATGTATCAATTATGACAATTTAGTTATTCTGTCGTACCAAATACCGCAGGCAAAATTTAAACATATTAATTACATGGAATAACTTCCACAGCAGATAAATTAATAAAATTCCACAGGTCAAATTATATTTAAATCATCATTTCCACGGTTCGTACACAGAAATTTGTGTTTTCAGATTAAGCATGGTAATTATAATACAGTAAATTGCTACTTCACAGATCTTTTAATCCTTATGTGAGCCAAAAATTTTAATTTCCAACGTATACTACATCCATAGGTTTTAAAAATATCAAACTGCGTGATGGTTAGGCGGGTTTTTAATGTACTGAAACCTCAATTTCAATGACTTAATTCGAAAAAAGAATACTATTAAGCACGCTAATACAACTGGTCACTATCCTACTTCACAAATCTCTCGTAACGAAGAAGTATGTCATTTCCCACAGTTACTCGTCTGTTTGCAACTACCCCGCGTTTTTACAATTACTTCGGAGACAACGGGGTCCTTCCTAACTTAAGAGTATCGTACTAAAATCGATCAACCGGATGAAAGCCATGTGGAATATTGTTAACAATTACACGTCAACTTCTGAAAATCGCGAAGAAAATGTTTCTTTACTAAACGATGGCAAGATCGTGTCAAATCCTCAGGACATCGCAAGTTTGTTTAATTCTCACTTCTCAGAAGTTGGTAAAATAACGAACTCAATATATCCAAATCAATGTCCTCCAATTATTACCACCCACATACCCAATTCTATGTTCACTTCCGAAACTAACGCCAGTGAAGTCATGGGAATCATCAGCTCCTTAAAAAACAAATTTTCACGAGGCATAGATGATATACCTGAGTTTATTGTTAAATCTTCGTCCCACGCTATATTAAATCCACTCGTAAATATTTTTAATAGTTCTTTATCGGAAGGGGTGTTTCCCAATATATTTAAGAGAGCTAAAGTGAAACCTTTACACAAGAAAGGAAACAAACTTAATATTGGAAATTACCGACCAATATCTCTACTACCCACTTTCTCAAAAATCCTAGAAAAATTGTTCTATAAGCGTCTTCTAGATTTTTTATCAAAATATAACATTCTCTCTGACGATCAACACGGTTTTAGGAAATCCTTTTCCACTACAAGCGCCATATTTTCCTTCTTAAACGATGTTACCACATCTCTAGACAGTGGAGAAAATCCTCAGGGTGTTTTTCTTGACTTATCCAAAGCATTCGATGTCATCGATCACGGAATTCTCCTTACCAAATTGCATTCTTTAGGCATTCGTGGACTTCCACATCAATGGCTAACTTCTTATTTAAAAGATAGATATCAACAAGTAGAAATATCCTATACTAAAAATAAAATACTTGAGCGTTGTCTTTCAGAAACAAAGCCACTTACTTGCGGAGTACCCCAAGGATCAATTCTCGGCCCTATACTCTTTTTATTGTATGTGAACGACATGTCATCATCCACATCAGATTGCAAAATGGTTCTTTTTGCTGATGACACTAATTTACTATGTAAACACGCCAATGCTCAAAAAGTTTTGTCTAACCTTTCGACTTGGTTCCATGCAAATCGTCTCATTGTAAACACTGACAAAACAGTGTCTATGTCATTTCACAATAGTATCACAAAATCTTTACCCCAGGTTTCTCTTTCTTTAAACGGAACACAATTAAAAACTGTTACAAATACAAAATTCTTAGGTCTCCATATTCAAGACAACCTCAAATGGAATTGTCACATTGACAATCTTAATTCCCAATTAAGCAAATTGTGTTACGCATTCCGAATCTTAGTTAACGCAGTTAGTCCACGTATTTCCCGTTGCGTATATTTTGCAAACGTTTACTCCCATTTACGTTACGGCATTACCTTCTGGGGTAATTCCGGTCAGAGTATTCAAACTTTCAGAATTCAGAAGAGGATAGTTCGGATAATTTGTAAATCTCACCCCCGAAACTCTTGTAAACCTTTATTCAAGGAATTAAATATCTTAACACTTCCCTGCATTTATATTTATGAAACGGTCGTGTTTGTTAAGACCGAATTACTGAAGTGCCACCCTTGCTTTATACGAAACAGTCTCGTTCACGAACACAATACTCGCAATAGTAATAATATTCATCGCCCTAGAGTGTCAACCACTCTTTGCCAAAAAGGACCTTATCATTCGGGAATCGTTCTATATAATTCCCTGCCCAAGAATATAAAAGACATTATGAAATTGAATATCTTCAAATCCGCGGTTAAAAACTACCTCCTGCACCAGTGCTTCTACACTGTAAAAGAATTTATTGATTTTAATAAAAGTTAAATTCGTCTTGTACTTTATCACGCCATTGCTGTAGCACTTTTTAAATAACTTATAACAATTTCAAAAACTATTTTCTTGCATGATTGTGTTGCCGTATGGCTCATATTAATTTAGTTTTATGTGTACTCAACTTTGGCACGGTTGTGTACATTAATTCTGTAGCCCCATCCTGGCCCGGGTTTTTCTCCGTTTTTCCTTCGGGTAGAGGCGGATTTCTTATACAGGTTCTCTAGGCTTTGTCTAGGGGCGTGTTTATTGTAACAATAAATCGTGAATTTAGTGGGTTTTTTTCAACTCTTATGATTTTTAAACACTATACTCAGAATAATCTATAGTTCGATAATAACTTGTACATGTAATTTTTTTTTGCGTAAAATTACAAACATATTGACATTCTATTAGTTTTATAATTCGCAGCTAACTTTTTATCTTATCTAGGAACTTATGCAAAAAAAATTTGAATCCGCCTCTGCCTTAGGGCCCTTGATCGGAATTGATGGGATGGTCCCTTGCTTGTTTCCGGAGAGTAAATTAGTTTTTTTCCCTCCACGTGGTCATACGCAGTTTGTACTGTTTTTGACAATAAATTTATTAAATTTATTATTATAGAATGATTTGAGTGGGCATATATCATTGTAGTTGTAGGAACATTAAATTGCATTATTACTGTTCTAATATCGTGTTGACATTTCTTACGATTCGATGTATTCTTCTGCACACAACCCCATTTTACTTCTGTATTTTGTTACAAATGTTGTAAAACACTGACTAAAAGATTAATTGATCATCACAACGTCCTGCAACCCAGAATTTACTCATTTAATGTTAATTATATACATTTTATTTGTTATTTTACTAGATAAACCCTTTGTAGCAATCATGTATTAAGACTCATTGTAATCATATTTATCTTTATGTGCAAGTCAAAACGAAACGTATAAAAACCCGGACAGTTAAAAGCAATACATTCCACAATGTCTACTCCGCCAGAGAGCATAATAACATTTTTACTACCTTCCTTTTTCACTAACTAGAGAAGGTGAGATTGTTTTGAGATTGATTATTTTTTCACTCAAAATTCATCAGCTAGAACGATTTTAGTTTTTGCGTTGTGAGTTCTCTTTAGAAACTTTCAATTCATCTTCCATTCCCACTTATTGACATCACACATGAAAGGTGATTTTTACATTTTTCCCTAAGTCCATCCAGTGTGAAAATATACCCAGTACAATGTCTCTTGTGGTTGGCTCTAAGAATGTTTCTTCCCCTAGATGATTGATTTCCATATTTATCGGAGTCTTCCAACACCTCGTGTAGGACGGGCATTTGTTACAATAGTTCATTTTCACTTTCTTGTGTTTCCTTCTCCTTTCGCTAATTTCTTATTATTTGCTTTGTGTCAGCTCTTGCCCTTTCATATCAATCTACTTTTGTTTCTTCGGAGATCAATCATCTTTGAGGATATAGGTAGGCGAAACTATTTATAAGAAAACTCCAACTACCTACCGAAAAAACTAAGAGAAAATAAATTGGATATTATTAAAACGTAAGAAATTTGATGAATTTTATGTTAACTCAGAAACACACATCAACTGTAGGACAAAACTGCGCGAAAATTATATCAAACAACCATGCTCACAATTACCCTGACCCTAGAAAAACGTGGGGTAAATATTAACATGGACTTGTGAGACCTAAAAATTGCTAGAAACTATTACCTTGATAAATTACTGACAATAATAAATAACAAAAATTAAATGCATTTCAATAATTTCCCTACAGTAGAGCAATAAACGCAGTGCAGTAACTTCCAACTTCAATCTCCTGTATAGGTCAATTTCATAGTGTTTTGTTGCATCGACGGCTGGGTTCAAGAGCGTTTACTTTTTATATTTCATCCAGTCACACCAACTTCTAGTACTGACTATCTTCCAGCTTCTCTGACTTTCACAGCGGCGCTCAGATCAGTTGTTGACATTCACAGATTACAATTTACCCACCTGAAAATTTAATTCCTGGACAATTATATACCCCAGACATATTCCAAGGTGAATTCATGACTTCTTCAGTGATTATAATTGAAATAATAATCCGTGAAAACTATTAAAATTCATCATTAGTTCGTTTACTAACAGTACACTATTGTTGTAAAGCTCTATACATATTTGGGTGACAAGGAGGACAGAGAGTTCATCCCTTTCACTGTTATTTATTGTTCGAGCGCTGCCATTTCCCATTGTCTTTAATCTAGTATTCTTTTTATTAAATAATCTGAAAATAACGCAACATTATTAAGTTTATCCCTTATAAAAATCTAGAAGTGGATTCCAGTTAAGAACTAAAACCACTACTAAGTTGCTTCAATTTGCAAATAAGCATATTTCAAATAGGACGAATTTACATTGAAACGAAGAAACCTACAGTTCATTTACATTCTACAGTTTCCAACACACTTTGCTTGTCTTCCTTTGATATTCAAAAGCTTTGATTATCTTTTCACTAATCGATTTTCATTTGATAGATAATTAGTTCTAAATATGTTTCAATGTTTTTAGTTGTTTTTGCGTGATATTCAGATTATCATCAGTCATCTTATGTATCATAGCACTTTACATTCTCTTCTTTCTACTTTTTCTTCAAAACATCACTACTCTCGCACCGTTTCATATTCATCCTCGGTGATTTATCAAGTGATATAAAATCACAATGTACCATTATTAATAAGCTAATGGTTTATTATTATCCTATTTTTAAGCACGGTTGTTTTAAGACCTAACGGAAGATTGCACGATATTAAGATTGCAAGGATTAAAATTTTTGTGGCCAAGATTAAATTACAAAACTAGCACATGTTGTAAATAACTATCCCAGCAACACTGTATAAACATTTCAATGCACTGGACTTAACAGTTTGGCTACCATATATTTTCAAAGTTGGTCCTTCCCTTGAAAACGGTAGAAAATAGTGTTTTTTTTCCTTCCACATAATAAAAAATACTCTGACACACAAAAAGAATTTAAACTCGTACTTTATAATGCATATTTAAATAAGCTAAAACGAAGTATAATTGTATTTTTATGGATGGGAAAATTGAACCGGTTGTTCATATGTGAGTATATTTCTTCTTGAAAACAACAATAGTACAGTAATTGATAAATTCACTTCACATCGCTCATATGGGCTCTAATGATCTTGCTGTTGACGAGCCCTTAAAGCCTCACAAAAAAAAACATTGCTCAACGTCCGACGAACGACCCAACCTCGCTCTGCTGGATCTCTCAGGCGCCAGACGGACAGTGTAAAATTTGGTTTTTGGTGACAATATACTCAACATCGATTTTCGTCATACTAACACAATTTTCATGGCATATTCGTTTGCATTCAAAAATTGTCATTTTACGTTGGTTCTCAGGGACAGCATTTCCTGAAACGTGATTAGTCATATTACGCCTCAAAGACAAGTTCAGTAAATCCATATTAAAATAAAAGTATGAG
The DNA here is from genome assembly GCA_002313205.1 of Laupala kohalensis. NCBI lineage: Eukaryota > Metazoa > Arthropoda > Insecta > Orthoptera > Trigonidiidae > Laupala > Laupala kohalensis. The sequence continues at coordinate 147,997 of NNCF01126922.1, read as the reverse complement.
ACTATAATAAACAAACACGCACAAAAGTATCATGACGTAACTTGTTACCTGGTATTAAAAGCACAGGAACTTAATTCAACCTAGCTCTTGAAACCCTGTAAGCTAGAGCTGAGTCCGCCTCACTAATGTCACGCGTTTCACTTTTTTTTCTCAATTTGAAACTAGTCATAATTGTTTTGGTCACCGTCGTTACGATGAAAATTTTTTAAAATATTCATTGTTGGAAGAAGACTCACTTTTTGGTTGGTTGCTCCACAAAGAATAATAATTCTTCTTTAAAATGCTTTTTCGGTTTTTAGCATTTAGAACTCTCTGTTTAGACAAGTAAGCTTTGTAATAGTCGTAAATTTTTCATTAGAATAAAAATTTCTCTTTGACATTTCGTTTCCATTTAATTTCTTAGTTGTCGAGTGCTCTTTCGACCGAATATCCGGCCATGAATATACATTACACACGATGTAAACATTTTGAAGAATGACACGTATACTATAAAATAGAGGAAACAATATACAAAAAACAAGAATAACAAATTTCTCATTCTCTCCCACGACGTTTTGCTACGGGGCAATCCTGCAATACCTTTTTTGTGGGGTATTACGGCTCGTCGACATCGAGTTACTAAAGCCCTAAAATTCAGTACAGGTAGGGAAAATGCAGTTACGCAATAAGGAGAGCCAACAGGACTCTCCCCGCGTGTGGGACTCGCAGAATGACTCAACCATACCCACTAAAAACCCTCCTGAATTACAACGTCAAAATATATCTCAAAACATATATCATTACATCAAAACGTTACAACGAGGAAAATGAAAGATACCCCAGCCCTCGCAACCTACTAGAGTCGGGATCGAAAAGAACAAGAGGTGACCAAGGAAGGTCAGGAAAGAGAAAGGAATAAGCCTTGCACAAGTAAGTGGATGTAATGCCATATTCAGCTTGGGGCCCCGTGTTTGCCAAACACGTATTCACTAGTTGTAAATCTCCTGGGGAAGGGGGGGGGGCTTCAATATCGATTTAAAACCCACTCCTGAAGTGATAGTCACATAAGTTATTGAAGGAATCGGATTGGCTATTGAAAGCAACAAGTAAGAATATTTTATTAATCACCGAAGTTATCGTAACTATCGTGACATATCAACTTCAACGTGGAATACACATGTGTTTTTTTTCTGGAACGTGGACTATCCTTCACCTATGCTCTTGACCTGAAAAATATGCAGAAAGAAACACGAAGGTTAACGAAAGGATTTCAAGTTTCTGGGAAATGGGATTTCTCATCATTTAGTTTACACATTGTAAGCCACGATAATGTCTTCGGAACTTCCAGAAATGACCTTTAACGACGATGGACTTATGCGTCGCTTAAAAACGTTCGCTTTCAAGAAATTTCTGGTCAGGAATGTTGAAGTAAAAAAAACTGAACAATAGTTATACCCCAAATAAAATAAAGAACATAACGTCTAAATTTGCATGTTTTTACTAATAATGTATTTTCCTCTTTTTCATTAAGCATTTGTAATAATATATTTCAGAGAAATGAGTGTGGGTAAAGTGGATGAACGTTTTTAATAGTATTCAGTTACTTCAATTCCAGAGTAGGATTTCGGCAGAAGATATAAATATTATAATTGTACAAATCAAAATATTTTCAGAATTGTACATACCAATGATACTATTACCTTTTCTTTTCATGCTTCATTAACGACGTACGGTAATCAAGTATTACGTTTTACTAAACAGAAGCAAGAGTATTGGACTGTGATTATACTGGAAACCTTTTATACCATCCTTTTGTAAAATCAATATCTATGAATAAAGATGTCTCGAAACCTAACAAAGTTTCGTTCTTAAAACTGATATCTGTAGTTTAAAAAATACGAAGATTACTTAATACTGTTTTATGTATATTTTGAAAACATTATAATATTTATGTATTTTATAGACTGATTTTATTTTATTTTTCACCATTTATTCTTCCATATTTCTTCGACTAAGACGTCATGCTTTTGTTATTCCAATTGTTGGAATAGCACACAGCATGAAACACAAACAGAAAAGTTCAATGTACGATGTAACGTTGCGAATTGGTGTTCTAAGTAGAACAATTAGCAATTGAATGTGGAAAACAATTGTGGTGTAATTTATATCTTCAATTCCCGATGGAATCACTCCCTCAGAAGCAGAAATTTGCCGTGACCTGGATGCTGAAATACCATGCAACGTGACGCAGGAATACGAAAATATGAAAAGAAAAATGTTCAGGCAAATGTCAAGAATGTTAGGTTAGCTTGCGCAAAGAGGTAAAATAAACCGGAGGCGGTCAAAGGTAATATGAATTTTAACTTCGTGAACCGTTACTCCGTTACAAAAAGAAGTTATCTTCGATAATCGTTAATCGATAAGGAGAATAGAATCCTCAATAAACATATAGAACAGAGGAAAATACTGAAAAAAACCGTTACGTTTTCGAAGTGATCATAATTGTAGAAAACATAATCATTGGTTTAAGACTAATCTTTAAATTGATTTAAGAAATAAATAAACATAATTCTTCTCCCCGATGGAATAAATACAATGATTTAACTGGCGCATATAAGCATGAATATGTAGATAAAAATGTGTACTGAAAGAAATTGCGTAAATAATGTATCTGAATGACAAGAAGTTTCTAATATTATTAATGATTATTTAATAAGAATTTTATATCATAAGCGTAGCTCACGTTTGGTAACAATATTGCTGAGAAGCCCTCTGATTAAAAGTAATGAGTAACATCTGATTCTTAATAAAAATTCCTAAATATCTTTCTAACTCGTATGGAGGAGATTAGTTATACTTCAATTGCACCTCTAAGAAATAAAAGAAAATCCTGGGGATTGTTTGCTGGTCAATTAAAATCGTTGAGTGTGTTTGTTATCTAATTAGTCTTGTTGTAGCTTATGACATAAATCTAAGTATGCAGCTTCGTGTATTTCCTGATCAACTGAAAAGAGGTTTGGTGATCAAATTTTTAAGACCTGATTTAAAATCACCTGGAAACATCTATCTTTGGAGTCGCGTCTAACGCTCACATGTCTTCCCGCATTGGTTCTTCACGAGCGGAAGTCCCATCAATAATGATTTCCAGGCGATAAATACACCGTAACTCTTGCAAGAGTTACGTCCAGTTTGCTCAATCTTTAGGATCATCGTGATTTCCGACTTATTTCTTAGTTCTGGTATTTCTTAATTATCTCCAGAAGTTTGAACGCACGCAATGATAGTCAAGAGATGCACTGCAAGCTGTGAAGTATAACCGCTAAATTATTTAAAATCTATTATTAATCAATCAAATTAGATTATATTTTTCATCGGTATCGTAAGTTTTGTACAAAAGGTTTCAATAAACATGTTTGAACCATAATATTTCGATTGTATTGTAATTATTGTTTTAATAAACCCTTCCTTAATTAAGAAAAACATTACAGCGACTCCTTTGGACTCAAATATTCCTTTTAATATGAATTTTGTCTACATTTCAGGATTTACACAAGTATTTGACTAAAAATAAAAGTGTGAAAACTTAAGTTAGGCAAATTGCTTGTTGAGGCGATAGGGCTACATAAATCCTCCAGGGTGCAGTAGTCACTGGAAATACTATAAGAAACGGACAACCAGCGCCTATATTTTCTCATCATTTTCATTAAAAACCTCGAGTGAAATATATAGGAAACTTACTCCTAAAAGGAGATGTTTTAAAACAAGGCAATTTTCAGAAGTCTCATTTTGCAAGAGATCTATCATGCAAAATATTTTAAATTATATTTGGAACTCCCGCTAGTAATGACTGTTGGGTTATCTCATTTACTTGGGGCAAGATAAAATCAGGGTTATCCCGAGAATTTCATTCAAAATAAAAACGTAGAGGAGAACTTTCTGGAGGAAGAATTTCGTGGAAATATTGTTGTTTTTTTTGCCGTCAAATGGCTCCTTCACTCAAGAGTTAAAAGATAAAAGAAAAGTCTCGAAATACATTTTCTTCACTCATCTTTTCGTTGCTTCCCGTAGCTATTACTAAGATGTACTGGCTGCATGGAAATCCATGTCCATGGGTCAATTGAAACCTCGTGTATTTTTGGACTAAAAAATTATTTCCGGTTTTTTCGTAAAATTAGATATATTTTCGGGCTAGTAAAGTCGAATAAAATTTATTTCCTATGAATTTATTCATTATATGCCTAAACACTGACATTTTTTAAAGAAACCCCGATCACTAGATTAACACTTGCGTAGGAATTTATCCAAACGATATACTTGAATTTTACTTTGGTTTTCTATAACAAATTTCATGAAGTAAACTGGAAATTGTTTCTTTCATTATTGACCTTCTTGGCTCAGATTTATATGGACTAAGCTATTTTTTTGTGGATTCACGCCTTTTCATTAAACATAGCAACAACTAGAATGATTTCTGTCCTTTACCAGTGAGTCAAAATTGAAACAATTTAAAAGCTAATTAATAATGTAGAATTTCGAATTCAATGGTTTTATTTAACAATAAATTTGATAAGTATTTGAGCTTCCACACTTAAAATAATAATGCCTTTATGTGATCGAAGATCAGTAGAAAATATTCATGAATTATTAACCATATGGTGCATTGCGTTACAAATCATAACATTTGGAAAGGGTTGTTATGGACGAGAGGACATCCGATTGAATGTTGAAGATAATTTAATTATATTCTTAATTCAATACAACCGGTTATATCGGTATATTTCAATGCATTTAACTATTAAGCATTCCCTAAAGTGAAAGTTATGATCAAATTGGCTTCAATCAAGCAGAAAATAAAAAATAATTTCTTCTCCGCCCACCATGAATTATTTAACAATAATAAAACGGACTCGTTCATTACAAACATTTTGCCTCATGTAAATTTCATTTAAGTAATTCTACTATTTCCTCTTCGAACATATTACTGTTTAAATGTATTTTTCGTAATAAAGCGCAGGAAAATTCCCAAAAGAAATATGCTTTGCTTGTGACTTCCGTTTGATGAAAAGTCCTCTTACCCATTTAACAATCATGAATCATGAATTAATACATTGAATGCGGACCCTGTTTCAAACATACATCTCCTCTAATCCAATGTTTTACTTAGCAAACAGTAAATCGAATGGTTCATATCTTTTTAACGACATAAATTGTGAATCCGGCACATAAATACATATTTTTGTATGGGAAAAATTATGATTATTATTCTTCGATGACGTTTCTCGGGTAGTACGGGAAAATTGTAAGGCCATATTAAGTACTGACAAGGTTTAAGACCGATTGCTTTCTCTGATATCAATGTAGTACGGTAGAATGGGTTAAAAGGTCGCGCGAGGCAATGATCCACATCGTTGTATGTAGTGACGGTAATCTCAATTGTCGCTATATGTTACTTAAAAGGAATGATACCTCTGTTGTTGACTGGAATATCACTTCAATGTTCACTCAGGGGATAGAGAAAATGCGGTAAATCTATTTTCTATTTTTTTAATGAAAAACGTTTACATGTTCAGATTGTCTCAGCACCCTCTTTCTTCCAAACTGTTAAATAATCATAGAGTTCTTTAGTGCTTTATTTTATTTTCGCAAATATTTACTGATTTTAACTTTTCCATCATGAAGTGGTAGGGAATCGCTAGTTTTTTCGGCCGCCGGTCTATCGTTTCAGATACGGAATATACACATTATTACTAATAAGTAATTTGATGCACTGACTTGCAGATAAATGTAGGTACCAAGAAATGTTTTTTCTCAAAGAAATGCCCAGAATATTCCGATTCTATAGATCTTCACTGTTGTAGTAGGTTATGCCTAGCTCACGTGGCAAATATTTAAAGACAACAACAGTTTCTTTTTCTTCTTTCCAACAAATGTATTTTTTCAGAAACTGCTATCCTTAATTTTGTTTTCGATTTGCAAGTCCTTTCTCTCCGCTAGTGGGGCAAAGATTTGGAAAGCGGATTTTAGCCCATTTCAAGTTTGCGAAAATTTGAAAATACGAAGCGCAAGGTAAAGATAATACTTTTCTTCTTTATATACATAGAAACAGAGAGTATACTTTATCAATTTACAGTTTGATTTGAGGTCTACAACCGTACATTTTTAAGTCTCGTATGTAAGAAAAATTGGATAGTGCGGATCTTTGCCCCGTCCTATGTAATCAGTTATGATATAGCTCTCAGAAATCAAAATCCCAAGTTCGTACGTATAGTGTCTCCTTCGTGATACACTACATGATTAATAGAAGTTTTATGGAGTACAGTCGTGAATTTACCCTTAATGTGTTGAAATGTGTGGTTCGAATTAATTGTTGTTTGACAATAATTAAACTTTGATTAGCATGGTTACAAAAACGACCTTCATTTCTTGGACAAAATGAGTTGAAGTTCATAGATCATGTTGATATTTTGCATTTAATCCGGAAGTGAAGTAAGTTTTCACAAAATTTAATAATATGTGCAAATACCTATTAAATATTGATCTTCTATTTCAAAGCGGTCATCTTTTCAGTGAATCAGAAAACTCCATTCAGTCACATGATCACTGGTTGAGTTGTCAGAAATATTTTTGTTCAGGCTCTGTTTAATCAACTCTTGATATAATATCAGTTATAAGACCTAATGAACTTTATAGTAAATTAATAGTTATATTGAAGTTTTAAAATAGTTACCATTGTGGCATAAATAAAACAACAACGATAAAAGATTGCGAGGAATTCAAGAAATTGAACCGCTAGACCGTGAGTGTTTCTATATGTGTACAGGCGGTGACATCGACTTGATCAAGATCGAATAGATATTAACGAAAAGTGTTCACAGAGGAGCAAACTGTGTCATTAAATTTTTTGGGGGTTGGGGGCCGCCGAAAATTTGCAATTTGGGGTGGATTCAAAAACATATTATTAAAGAATACAAATTCTTTTAAAAATTAGCATATTTATTCGTAAAAATTTCGTATTACGTGAAACATTTTTACTAGATAATTTAGGTCTAAATTCATTTGTTCGAAATGGGTGAATATATCGTAAGAAATCATATCGTTTTGAGAACTATAGCTGAGGAAGCAGGAGCGAGATGGAATGGCATGGGATATGGGCATAGATGTCAAATTGTGTTTATCAGAAAACCGGAAGACTCATTGCAGTCGCGTGAAATAAGAAGAGACACCAAATACCTTCCTCACTATCTTCCGGAATGCTATGCTATTACACTATCTCCTTTAATGAAATGTTTGATTTTCTCGACTGCCGATTTTATATCTTTAACACGGACGCAGTACAGACGATTTACCGTTCTTATGTTTTAGTTTGCTTTGATTAGTCCAGGTCGGAGTATGTTTCCGTGGCTAAACGATTTACCCGGTTTATTCTAAATTAATCCATTTCAGTAGAGTTTTTGTGGTGTCTCATAGTGTGCTAGGTGTCACCCGGGAAGACTTGGTGACGAGCGGTCACGCAGATATCGTAGTCACGGAGGGAACTGATCTTATCTTCATTAATACGTACTGTATTATTAATTTATTGTATTGTTTTTTATTACTGATTTATTACTCAAATTTACTATTAACTAAATTTTAAAAGTTAATAAATAACAAGTGGAGAAGAGTTTTTTCTCGGGAGGAGGTTACAAATTTGAGGGGTTGCGTCATAAGGTTTAGGGGAGATGAGCAACCCTGAAAAAGCCGTCAAATCCTTTTTGTGCACTTTCCATAAATTTCATTTGTGTCGTTGTGTTTCCTATCAAAAGTGTTTTATACTTATGTTTCATTTTTATATTTCTTCGTCGTATGTAACTTATTATGAACGGTTTTTATGAATAAAAAGTTTTCTACGTTTACCTGCGTTCTAATTAGTAATAAACCTATTTCACAATGTTTAACTGAAAAAAAAAATCTTTTTATGAAACATGAATTCTAGTTTCAAAGATGCTGACTTAGTGGCAAACATGGCCAACTCCAAATCCTGATTATAAACCCGCCCTTAATTTTTAAATCGGGAATACATTATTATTTTATAAACTTTTGGGTAAAAATAAGGTAGAATGAGATTGTTAAAAGTATCATGCCAGTTACTGTAAAAAATTACATTCCCTGCTTGTATCTGCAATAAAACAGTTTTTGGATAGTTCTGGAAAAAACGTTGAACGAAGTACGTATTTGAACCCTCACTACTGACTTATTCGCGCCGCAAATGTAGAATAAAACAATAGTTTCCTTCTCGACGGGAATCCCCGAATCCCGAACAGAATGAGAAACGCCATGCGGTGTGCAGTTTCAGTGAACTCGGAAGCGAGGCACTTTCAGCGTCGACGACACGTTTATGTACACGACGACACGAGAGAAACGCGTGCTTTCTCCTCCGCTTCCCGCTTGAGACATCCGGACGAGACCTGGTCGCCCACCGCGGGGACAACGCGCTCTGTCCGTGACCTCGAGCGCCCGGCAAAGCCGACAACCTGAGAGTCGACCTGCTGAAAACGAAATCCCGTTCTTGCCACAGAAGCTGATAAAACCACTTTCCTTCGAGACACGACCCTTGGCAGGATACAGAAAACTGCGAGGAAAGTATGGAAATGATGGTTTGTTCGATTGCCCCAACGTCATACGAATATATTAGCGGAAGGACAATTTCAACAAACGCATTTACGATTCCGATATTTTCCCAATTGTCCGTGTATATCTCATTTTCAGGAATAAAAGAATCTATCTACTCATCCACTATATTTTATTCAGGATTTGGTCAAACAAATTATACAGCTTATAAACTCTTTCGATTTATATTGAAATCTTCTCCAAAAATAAATATATTCGTCATGGCATAAACCTCCAACTCCCACCCTCATTAGCACAAACACCTCTCTTTCCCTCCACTCTTAATTTAGAGTGGGAGAGGGAGGATTATACCACGAGGAATATATTCAGTTTCCAAGCCCTGAAGAAGGTTTCAATCAAAAATAGAAATTTAGTGATTTTATGAGCTTTATTGTTTATTTCACCAAGCCCTCAATATTATATCATATAAGTAGAAGAAATATATTACTAGTGGTTGAGAATTCTGAATATAATAGAAATTACAAGTACATTCATATTTTTGAAAATATTAAGGCACGATAAATAAATCATAAAAATGGAGCGATTAAACACATTTACTTACAAAAAAAAATAAAAGTTGGACTACAATGAGTATGTAAAAAGTTGTAAGAAAGCGATGAAAATTTTACTTTTCAACAAAGTTGATATAAATGTGTTTTTTCGTTCTAGACAGGTGTTTAGTCATGCAGTGCATGGAGATGGCGCCATCTGCTCTTGCATCTGCTCTTGCATCTGCTCTTGCTGGGGTGAATTTTACTTTTTAACGACTAAATTCCAAGTAATATTGTTGAACAGACTAACAGTGACATAATACATTTTATTGATGATTTAAATTAGGAATACATAGATTGCAAAGCTTTCAAAAAATGCACTGATGTTCAGTAATTTTCATACATGATGTTACAAGCATTCTTTCAAGAAGGCTGGTATAAATATAGCCTTTGAATCCTTTGTACTGTTAGTCACACTCGTGTGAGTTCATCAGCAATTTTTACCTTTCTACTAAAACGTTGACATCGAAGCTTTCGTTAACTTTATGACTTAATTTGATTTCGAAAGGAACGCGATCGACTAGAACTTTTTTCTGAAAGATCAGTTATTCTTTCATACCTGCAACTGTGTCTCAAGACGTAGACGTAAGTTTTCCCCTTGAAGGTGCAGACTCCCTTTCTGACCCACATATGTGAATGTGATACATAAAATCTGACAGGACGAATAATATATGATTATTGTAAAGGAATGAAAGGCAGGGGAATTGGAAAACTGTTGCAGGTCCAAAAATGGTTTGAAACGCCATCACCAGAGGAAAAGTAAGTGCACTAACTATTAACCACTACACGTGTCCACTTCATAACATATCGTAAATCCAAACGTTATGTAATACAGCTTTCCAACGCCTTACAAAGCGTACATAAAAGTGTTAAAATCGGGATATCGAAAATTCCATGCATAGACTAATTAAACTGCTTGTATTTCATTTAAAGGGGTAAATCCTAGATCAGCGAAGAATGAGGGAAAGGTTCTGATTCCTCCCGCTCTATTCTGTAAGAGTATCTTCCTTTTCCGGGAAATTAAAGTTTCATTTAGTTCACCGAACGAAGAATTCCCTAAATCGTTACCTGCTAAAAAAGAATGTATATTTCAAAATATGAATGAAATAAAATATTATTTCTGGTTCATACATTGTCGAGTTATTTATGTTTTTTTGATAAGTATTCCGTAAATTTTATTTCCAAAGAGAGCTTCTCGATATGCAAAGATATTTTAACGCCACTATTCCAATATAAATGTTCTCTCATCCCGTAATTATTTGGAGAATAGATGAATTAGATCTTGAAGAATATCAAGAAACATAAATTAACGAAATTATGCATGGAACGGGTGAATCGTAAGCAAAAAGTTAGAAGAAACAAAACGTAGATCTTGTTCTTTGACGGGTGTTAGTAACAGATTAATGTAACACCATCTCTTCGTCTGTGCTTTAAATGTTAATCAGACCCAACTGCATATGGAATTCCACGGATGAAACAGGTCCGTGAGTTCTCTGTCGCCGCAAGAAGTTGGAAATTCTGAATACGTCATGGCTGGGGTAGACTGAGGAATTTCTTACGACTCTAGAAAATATTCGTATTTGGAACTTTTTGTTCTTCTGGTATGATGTTAAGGGAAGCAGTAGAATAATCGGAACTAAATTCATTTTCATCTCTACTTTTAATGCTTTTGAGGGATGAGCTCTTGCGTCATACCATACGGAACGATTCAATAGGAACGAACACCTCATATCTCTTACACAGAAAAAGATATGGAAGAGCTGTTTTCCCCAAGTCGTGACAAGCGGCTAATTTATGTATCGAACTGATTTGTAGCTTTTCTAGCTACAGAGATATTGAAACACTGTCTTAATCGGACGATGAATTTTTTCAGCGCTGTCTTAAACTCCAAGATAAGAAGAACAGAATAATATAAAATTTGGGGAAGCTGATAAATAAGTACTTTATTGATACGCTAGAAGACGCGAGTCAAGGTCAATCTTATATTATATTCGGAAATGTTAAAAAATTCCCGGTACTAGTACCTTGTTAGTTGCTCGTCGATAAAGCGTGCACATTTGAATATGTCTTTTCTTGTGCTTTATACTAGCACTGACAAATTTAGATCCATTTTAAAAAACAGTAAAGATTTCAATATTTTATGTAGAGAAACTCTACAAATAATTTGGAGCAGTTAAATGATTAGCTCCATGTTTTGACTTACTTCAGAAAAAACCGCACTTTAATATCTTTATTTGTTTAGGAGATATTTCAAGAGTTCATTCTTCCTACGTCACTCAATATATTGCATTTCAAAACCCTATATGTAAAATATTTTTTGACGAAAGGGTTTTTGTTTAAAGGTATCAAAAATTGTATTTAGATTTCATATTATTAAAGAGTTATATTTCTTGACACGTAACATAAAACTGGGAAAGAAATTGTAAATCGAAGTAATTGACTAATTTTCAGAGATTATTTCTTTGCAAAAATTTTTGAAGTTAAAAAGTCTGAAAATTCTGAAAACCAGACTTCTCTCTCAACTCGATATTTTAGCTCTCCAAATTATTTATATGAGTCTGATCATACATATCACAGCTTGAAAACGTAGTAAATTAAGTGAACGAAAAGTAAATCAAAAATATTTCCTGTTTTTCTCAACATTTAACGTACTTTCCCCAGTTTGGGCAAAAAATATGTATTAGTAATATTTCAGAAAAATACATGTTTTTCGTGATAAATAATGTGCATAATATTTTACAATCTAAGTAAATATATATTTATTCGTTTTTAGATTTAAATTGTTTATGATATTTCGATCAGTATATGATTTATGAAATATCACGGATAATAATGAATAATATCATAAAAATCGAGGTTATGATAAAATTACAAAACAGTTCATTTGGAACTTAGAGAGAGAATTCATAGCTGACTTATCAACGACAAATCGAATAAGAAGGCATGAAGAAAGTAAAACGGAATTATTTGTATGGAATTAAATTCTTAAGATTATATTTAAAAATATTTAAGATTACTGAATTATTTTTCTTTCTTCATGTTGAAGAGGAATATTTCAGTTAATCATATAAAGTCTGTTGAGATGGTCAAATTATATGAATGAAATTATGAATATAATGGTTGGACATAATATTCATTGCAACAATGTCATTACCATCTCATAATGGAATAAACCACATTTCATCCTAACAAGGTAATTTCACCTTTTTTCGAAAGGACATGTTCTATTCATATCAAATGAATATTTTTTTTCTTTCAGATAACGAAATTTAGATACCAAATCATACTTTAAGCTAGTTAGTTTCAATGTCATGTTATCATTGAATTTTACCAGTTTTTATTCACAAATTTCTTGGTTATAATAACTGTTGATCGAGAGAGTATTTGTCTTGGCTGTCCGGTAAGTGCCGCATCTTGGTGCGAAGAACCTTCCCAGTGAGCCAAGACAATTCTGACTCGGGCCGCGGAAGCATACGCTCTCAAAAAATAGAACAAAGACTGTTATCATAGGGCACTGTGCGAGACATGTGTTATTACTAAACAGCAGAAAGCGATGGGACTACGATAAGGAAACACATCACAGGAAATAGGAATTAGTTTCGCACTCCTAAATTCATTATTCATATTAAATAATTTTTTGAATCCGCCTCTGCCTTAGGACCCGTGATCGGAATTGATGGGATGGTCCCTTACTTGCTTCCGGAGAGTAAATTAGTTTATTGTCCTCCACGTGGTCATACGCAGTTTGTACCGCTTTTTTGACAATAAATTTATTATTATTATTAAATAATTTATTTACTGTATTCACAACTTAAATTGTAAAAGTCAGTTGTAAGTACTTTCTGTATTTATTACTTACGCAATAAGAAGAGAAATTTATGATACGGTAAAAACGAGAATTGTATTTTATGCTTGCATATTTCATTCGTATTAAACTAAAATAGAAAGAGTTAAGATTATTTCCATGGAAAAAAACATTTTTGTCAAATTTGAATATTTCGCTCTGATGTGGTTAAGCTTACTTTTTTCGAGACGGGACGTCAGAAGTATTAACATATCAGAAGCTAAAATTACAATGGATTTTTNCTTTTTTCGAGACGGGACGTCAGAAGTATTAACATATCAGAAGCTAAAATTACAATGGATTTTTATAAAATTTTTGAAGTTAAATACAAAATAATTGCAGTAGAGTGTATAATGTTTACTTTTTACTCCTTGTACACTTCATGTAAATAACATTTAAAGCTTTTATTTTCATAATTGTAGAAGAAAAGCATCCCAGGAAACATGTGAACACAGTTTTAATTTTTTGTACAATATAAACAAATTTCCGGTGCTTCAAAGACTGTTATATAATTTCCTTATTTATATTTAAAATCAGAATTCCCAGAAGTTAAAAAATGTTCCACCTCAAAAACTAATGCATGAAACTATCTGTAACAGTAAATATTTCTTAAAAAAAAAGATTTTTCTTCATTTTTTCATTGTTAAATATCTGGTTCTAATCCGTCCTAAATATGTAAAGGTTGGTTTAAAAGTCACTTAAGAGTAAGAATATTTTTGGTTAAAAGTCATGTCAATTAGCGAAATTGGCGTTTTCAAAAATGAAACATAAAAAAGAAAAGTTTCTTTTAATAACTTCTCATACATTAATGTCGACCTTATCAGGTTGTGTTTACACTATTTTCTTCTGACCAATTTAGAATAAAAATGGTAGGTAATAAATACTTTTACCCTGAATTTAAATTTTATAATTTTCACCTTCAAAAGTGGTATGTCCAGCAAATGCTTCATTCCACAGGTGCCACGAATCAGGTAGAGGAACCAAAAGTTTATGTGGTAGTGAAGGTTCTATAATTTATTAGTCGCCACAAAGGTTTCAGACCAGTAGTTCCTTCGATGCGTGGTTAAGCGCACCTCACACTGCCCCATGATCTATCTCGTAATTTCCCATGTTGAGGTCCGTTGATTTGCGATATCCCACCCCGCGTAGCTTTGCAATCTCAGACACTGCTGTGGAATAAAACTGTACAGAATCTAGTCACCCATCGAGCGAAAATTCTTTGGTGTTCCGGAATTTACTGACATTTCACGGGAATGGTCGAGCGACCCAGGGCGACTTCGAGCAAATACCAATCTTTACGTTCCAACGGCGCGAGGTAAGTCTGAGTTCAGTTTAGGCGCGCTGTGCCTGTTGTCATGGGAACAAAGCTTAAAACGACACTCGTAGCGGATAAGTAGCGGAGGGAGTATTTCTCCCGGAGGGCTAATTCTCATTTACTGAAAATAATGGTGAACAATGAATGTTCACTTTATTTACTATGTCATGTAACTAAAATAATAAAACCCTGTAATACATAATTTTCATATGACATAGTTAATATTTTTGGTGAAAGTAATACTGCAATAACAGTAATTGTATTTTACGTACAGAAAATTTCAGGAAAATCGTTTTTGAGAAACATTTAAAAGTGTATTTTCACCTTCTGTGAAGTATCCTATGCATTAAAGCAAAACAAATTCAGAACTCGAGCATCGACAACAAGTAAAATCCATCGTAAACACGAATTGTGAATCAAATTGATCCATCCATTTACTCAGAATCGCTGGGCGCGAACGGACGGACGGACATGCCAAAAACAACTTTTTTGGAATCAGGGGTCTCAAAACGGACATTTCCGTAAAAATCTCATTTTCGAATTTTTTCACGATTACAATACTTTCTATATACTACGTATATGAGGAAGTAAAAAATCAAAAGTTTTTGTTTCATTTTTGTTAAAAACAGATAACCACGCATTTTCACCTCTTATATTTACAAGCTTTACACTTCCATTATTAGTAATATTTGTACCCCAACATAAGGCGTCATAACACATTTCTAAAGTTATGTTGCATACTTATGTTATACTGTGAATTTACATTATGTTGAGAAATCAACTATTAAAAATTAAAACTCTGGTCTAAAGAATTCGGACCTAATAGACTAGTAACGTTTGAGACATCACACAAGTGTCACTAATGGCTTGTTTTGACAACAACTTGTGGCCAGTGAAACGGCAATGATTGGTAATGTAGTACATGTTATCATTCGGTTATACTAAAACTCTCGCATTTCATTGGGGTTTGTAATAAATTATATTTTCGTATGACTTCTGCATTTCATTTCTAAGCTAGTATGAGATAAGTTTCACTAGTCCTCCACGGTGCATAGTCCCAGATTTTCTCAACAATAATAGTAAAACATTCAAACAGAAAGTTAAGTTAACATCGACAGAAATTATATAAAATTCTTACCATCGGAAATGGCACAAGTTACTCGATTAATTAAATAAATAAAATGAATGTCACTTTGGAGAAATAACAATTTTGTTGCTATAATGTTAACATATATAACAACGTTACGACTTGGATTTATGCCGTCATCAGGCGATCAAATAATAAATAATTACAACAAGATATATAACAACAGGGATATATATAGACGTAAAAGATCGTAAGTCTTTAATTATTTATTTTCTTAATGAATAATCGTTAGGCAAATTTCCAACATTTCGTTTGTCATAAATTATGGTAATTTCAAAGAATAAAACGCAGATACACGTTGCCTTTCTCAGATTGCACCCTACGCCTTCCTCTATCCAATCTCTCAGAAAAGAAGCTTTGCAAACTTTGCAAACTTCAGGGATTACGCAAAATTTCAAGGAAACAGGTACGTGAAAAGTGCACTTAATTTCCATTGTCTCTCTTATTTTGTATAGTTTTTGTATATTGAATTTTAATTTAATTTGAACATATTTTAATGAAACTTTTTCTTAAGCTCATTTATCCACATGACGCCAAAAAACTGTTCCAATTTTCATACTGATGTTTTATGCAGGTTCGTAGAACTATATTTTACATTTGTTTTGTTTTTGCTTCTATGTAACTAATGCAGCGATAACTTAGTTTTGAGCATAGTAAATTGTTCACAGTGAGCATTTCACCAATCTATATAGTTAAAGGTTAAAAAGTAGTGTCGTGATCTTGGAACATTTTATGGTACGTTTCAAATCTGTTTGGAATTTCATGGCGACGGAATTTCTTCAAGAAAAGAAAACTCTGGAGACAGAGAGAGTTCTTTTTACAGACTTTGTTTGAGGATCTGAAGAAAATTATACTTTTTCGTTTGCGGGCAACACTTAACGGAAAGTAGTCTACTTTTAGTTTGACGAGTTGTAGAGAAGAAAATTTCTGATCAAAATAGTTTTCAAATATTAAATCTATAATGAAACTATGCGTCATACCAGGATATAGAATATTTATACACGAATTCCTCATGACAATTAGTCCAGATTTCCAGATAAAATTTGCACGCAAAATTTTGTCTTTAAAGTTTCTTCATATAGTACATCTTGTAGAATTTGTAAGTACTGATATGCAGTGGTATACCTTCATCGAACGAGGTCCAAGGCGAGAATGAAAAGACCAAGGTGGATGCCTCCAGTTCGAAGTTTCATTCATACCTTTTAGCCTTATCTTAGTCTACGTAAAGAAACTGAAGTTTAAGTTTTAGTAATACACTCAATATTTATTACATTATTATAAATAATTTAATAGTTTAATCTACGTGATTAATTATTTTTGGTGATCCATTTGGAGGCATAGAGTCAAAAACAAACATTGTTATGGTATTACACATCGAAGATACCATTTAATTGAATGAAATTAATGAAAAAATGTATATCTTTAAAATTCATAATCAAGGTTTTCAATTTATTGATTACCATACGCCCCCATGTTTTAATCAACAGACTGCCAACTAGCCATAATATGATACAATAAATCTCCCAAAAAGTGGTCACCAGCCAACAGTGTTATCTCGTTCAAAAACTGGAAAAGAGAATTGTTTAACTAACAAATTCACATTTCTTAAAGATTGTTTTTCACCAGTCTTTGGAGATGCTAGTGGTAATGCGAAACAAAGAGAGAACGTCATGAATAAATGTGACTCCTGAATATGGATAATTATCGAATGTGGATATACGTGAGAACCTTTGATATTGCGACCAAGACATTTCATAACATTTTAATTAGAAAACACTGGAGTAGTCCCAAAAATAATACTTAAAATCCCCAACACCATCCAGAAAATAAGGGTACAATTGTTGAAGGTCCAAAAGTTGATCAATAAATAATGAACTGATGTGAAAAACTGGAATAAGAAGACGCTTCCTACTGGCGACGAATAAATAAAAATTTGTGAAATCGAATTTTGTTCTGGTTGGAAGAAAATCATACCATTGAAATAATAAAACATTCATCCAAAAAATCGGATTACTCCTTAAAATGCAATAAGCAAGAATATAAAAACAACATAACGCGGAGCGAAAAAGGTTCACATTTATTCCGAACTTTTAAAAAAAATTGCATGTCACACTCGCATCTTGTCAGGTTCTACTATACAGTCAAAAACGTTACAATTTATGAATTGTTTCTCTTCGCGTAAAAGCAGACGCTACTCTTTGTTCCAGTTACAAAGATGAAAGCAAGACCAACATTGTTTCCTTTACAGTGAGTGACTTTTTATAATTGTATTTAAAACACATTTTATGCGCATCATTGGAATAGGATATATGAAGGTATTTTCGAACTTCACTAATTTTTGTCAAGTTTTATGGAATAGTACGAAGGTTTAAGCCTGCAAATTCTTGCTTGCAGTCTGTGCGCAGCATGATTGCATTATAAGTTACACGAAAACTTTCCGAGTTTAGACAGAGAGCGCTTGTTTCAAGTTTTTTTCAATTGTGTTTTTCTTGTTATTACCACTCGGTAATATTAAACAAGAATGGGATAGAGAAAATACTTTTGCTTATCGCACCGATACGTCAAGTAGTAGAAGGGGAATAATTGAAATAATCATGAGTCAAAATAAATGGACGAGGTTGTAAGGCTATGTATTCACAATAAGAGCAGAGATCAGGTATGCTTCATTATGATAATTATTTTAATTCAGAAAACTGGTTAGTGTAAATTGATAGTATTCCTTATTGATTCAGTGAAACTATATCCCTAATTTAGTACTAGCTGTACATTTTACTACAATTTTTTCTTCCCACTGATTCTAAATTTCTGTGTCCGACGTTGTGAAAGTGAGTATATTTGTAGCGTGTAGTGAGTGTTGGTGATCTCCAAAATCTCACGACGTGAAGAACATATCACTTCGCAACTTAGAACGTTACATTAACTCGACGAGCCAGGCAACGTCGTTCTGAGTGCAACCGCTGTTCTGTGGAATACAGTGTGCACAGACCTATTTCTCGGGGACTGAAGTAAAAAATGTCTAAATATACATTTATTCTAGGTCTTTTATAAAAATTTATTTCGCCGTACTTCTTGAGGACTCAGGTGAATAGTGAACTTAAAGGTTGCACCGCAATTACTACATAACATTTGAATCATAGAACTCCTGCGTCGAAACAAGTGAATAAAGGGAAAAATTATTGAACTTAATGTTATTTTCATTTTAACTAATAGACGTATGCTGATCCGGAGTGAGAAATTCAACTCAGACACACACAAAAGTTTTCTTTGCTATATGTTGAACGTCTCCTAATCTGAGGGACTTTTATGTGTTTATTTTGTTCTTCGAAGTGAAGGGAGATATTTTTGTTTTGTTCTAAAGCATGTGACTTTTTTTCTTCATTTTTTCAAGGAACTTTTTTAGTTTAAAAAAATCTACATGTTAACTTGGAACTTGAAAAATGTATAAAATTATGAGGCATACAGTAATATGTACAAAACCATTTCAAAATCCCGCAACAACCTGGAAGCCAAGACACCATTGACACCGGCAGAGGAAGCCTACGACGCCATTTCAAATTCGTTGAAGGTGCAGGAAATAATACAATTTAAAAAACAGTAAGTGATGAAATTTAATAACAAATACGCGTGAGTGACTATTTGAAGTTGTATTTTTCCATATATAAGGTGTAGGGAAAGAATCCAACTAGATTCAGGATTGGGCTTCTGTGCTGCTGGAACTTCCTGCGCGTAGAAACTTCTGATCCCAAACTACGACCGGGATCCACATCAACATTTATACTAATGGGAAGGAAAGGTCACTAGAGTTTGCTCCTTTTGTCTCTGCCCGTTAGCTTAATTGAATGAGAAAGTCGGTGCAGATAGGCACAAACACTATCCGCGACTAAAGAAAGTGTAAAATTATGAATTACCAAGTGCAGTACATCGCTAGAAATACGCACAGCCATTCATTTGGTTTTTAGCACATTTTAAAGGGAAGAAAGTCTAAAAATAATTGTGATGCCACTTAGTGAGATTGAAACAAGTGAACTGGTAGCTACATCAGATGTGATCCTTTGGACAAGAGGGATAATTTTGTGACTCTACTATTGCTGAATAATTATTTAACAAGGAATATTCAAGCCATGGAATTGTGCAAAAAGAGAAAATGAGTGATTATAGAAGTCGTGAGTTCGATTCAACATGGAACATCGGCCTTCCTGTTCTATGACTAGAGTATGAATAATTTCTCCTCGGGCATTGAAGACTGGGATACTCAGAAAATCTTCGCACTTACATTAAGGTTTCCCCAAAGGTGCAATATGTTTTTTTTTTCGTAATTTCAACTAATAGTTCTGCAAAATTCCGTAATTAACGTATTCATACACAAGCAAAAGAACAAGTTAACAATTATAAAAGACCTTGTTCACACTCAAAAAATCATAATGAAGTCATTGAAATACATCAAGGATGATACTATTATATTTTTATTCTATTTACTAACTACCATATATTTCAGCGATTGTATAATTACCTGCCCGCTGTATATCTTATATACATATTAATCATTGTACTGAGAAAAATTTGAAGTATTCAGCAAGATTTTAGGAGATAAATATTAATCAGTATATTTACCGTAAAAACTTCACTTAGTTAATAATTCAGAGTTCTACAATTAAATAATTTGTATAATTTCCAACCTCTGTTTCATAACCGTTTAAAAAAGGCTCAAACACGTTAATAAAATCAAATTAACTTAAATTGTTGGTGGAGGTTTATAGGATTTTTCACAATACGTGTAACGTTCCCGGTAATTCCTATATATTTGCATTTGAGGAATTGGCAATCGTTATATAGTCATACGTTTACGTTGGGTTCTGTATATTTACTTGGAAAGAAACGTAGATACAATGTAACGTACTGTTTCTAATTTCCCATTACAATAACTCCCCATTGGAGACCTATTGAAGAATGAAAGATTTAACAAGGCTGATATTTAACATTAGAATAGAATACATAGATTTAAATTAAGTAGATTATATTTTCCATTAACTTTGGCGTTTTTATGAATCATTCAAAACCTAATGAATACGTTTAATATCTAAAAACTTTTCAAATTATTTAAGAAATAATTTATATTTTAATAATTTAAACACACATTTTTATGACGTTGTTCACTATTGTTTATTAGTAACTTTTTACTGGGAACCGAATCATTTGAAAGAAAGGAATTCCTATATTGTGTTCTCTTTCTTTATCTTTAAACCATATAAGTTTAAATATAATCATCCATCATATTTATACATCAAAATTTCATTAATTTGTCGATTTTCATTTGCAGAAAGTGACGGCGTTGTTCATATGATTTGTTCTAGCAACAATTCTCCACTGCCCCAAACTGTCCGGCAGAATAAAAAGAATGAAATCCTAAACACAATTTCAAAACGTTTGAAAAGCTTTCAATCCGGAAATCGTTGTTACGGTCCGACGCCCACGCAATGAGGAAAATTGGCGTCGTCAGTGAACTTGGCCACTTCCATTCTACCTATTGTTTAGACACTGGACCCGGCTTTCATCTCTGATTTTCGTTTACGTAAAATTAGAAATCGTTTCTTTGGTGTTTTTACTCCGCATTTTTTTCGATTTATTCTTGCTACTCATGGACAATTACTCTGTGTTTTAACGACTTTACTATTCATTTTGTACTTACCAATAAATAAAATCAAGGTTTCATTTTGATCAATTCATTTACTGGTTTATTTTTATTTTTGATTTATTTGCATACTCATTTTTTATGTTTACTCAGTCATTATGTTAAATTGACATGTTAATTAGTTTGTCAGTGTGTTTGGGCCAAATCTTGCAATTGAATTTTAAACGAATTCCCTCGAACTGATAGAGCTGAAATTTGGCACACATGTATAAACTCTATGGCAATGCAATATGTCTAACTCAAATAAAAACTTTTTCAAAGTTTTTTTTTATTTACACTTTTATTCCGAGATAACTAGTGGTGAATTATCTCCGGGATGCTATCCTTGAAATTAAATCCGTCATATGTATAACGAATTATACTACATAACCCCTTCTTTGCATATCACTTCTTATCTTATCATTACGAACAGTGGAGGAACTTATCTTATCATCGCTTCTCAAAAGGTTTTTATGCTATCGGAAGGTGTATCACACGACCAATTTTATGTTATTTATTTATATTAAATAAAAGTTTGTGTTTAAAAAGATTTTTTGTATTGTGAACTGTGTGAAGATTAATTATTACGACAAATACATTTTTTTAAAAGGACCAACTTAACTATATGGTCCAACGCCGTGGAAAAATATCCAGATGAGATATCGAAAAACGGTTTTTTTTGCCATGATTCTGGAAGGGACTTTGTTCTGGAAATTTGGAAATTACAAATTGAATCATTTTATGTGGAAAAAAAATCCCTTTTTCGATGGCAAATTTAACATTATCGTCCTATCTTAACCTTATTCTTCGTATATCATTTTGCGAGTGCTGCTACCTTCACCATCGCCTCCTTCTTCACAATTACAACAGATTTTCTTAAAACGGAATCGCCAGGTCTAACAAACCTAACATCGCCGACTGTGACCAAACAATTGTTTATAATTGTTCATATTATTACCAAACAATTGTTTATAATTGTTTATAATTATAATATGGCTCGCTGTCGCGAGCCATATTATAATTATCATACCCTAACATACTAACATAAACGGTGGCGGATAGAAGAAAATAGTGCGGAACAATATTTCTTTATAACTACCGTAAATATGAAAAGCGAAGAATACGGCTTATATTTTCGGAACCGCAATAATATTTGTAGTATTACGACATAAATTATTTTTTCGAACCCTTGTGGGACCATATTCTTAAGTTTGGCCTAAAAAATTCTAATACTATAAAATACAAAATAACAATAAAAACCATTTTAAAAACAAGTATTTACTTATACATGTACCAAAATGAATTTTTGTAGGTAGTGTAATGCCAAATACTAATATACTTCGATACATATTTCAAATTAATTATGTTATGTTGAATAAAAATGGGAGAGGGGACCGAGATTCGAACTCAGGGTTTTCAGCTAGTACACGTTGATGCGCTTACCAACTGCTGCACCCCGTCTACCATTTACATTCAACTTGTGAGACCCACAGACCTCTGAGGTGGTCTCATTGAGACTAGAATCCTCACATGAGGCGACTCCCTTAGGAAGTACTTGATTGTGGATCGGTATTTTCCATTTCTGGAGTTCACAAACATACAGAAATCTCTTAAACTGCTGTGAACTCGGGGCGTTAAGTTGAAGGCCCCGAGTTCGAATCACGGTCCCATCTCCATTTTCATTCAGAATAATGTATTGAATCTGTTACCTGGTGGTGAGGTTCACCGCAATTTAAGAGATTTCTATACATTTCACAATAGTATTTTCTAATAAAAATTGACGTACTTACTATCTTCATCGCTGAAAATGGTTTAATATTTTATGTTCAATTATTTGTTTTCAAAAAGCTTGTCGCACGAATTGTAAAGAAAATACATTCTTCAGCTAGTACTAACTTACCAATCAATCACTGTTCTATTAAATTAAATGGTATCCACTCTTTTGATAATTTCGCGCGGTAAGCTTTTTGAAAACAAATTATTCAACGTAAAATAAACAATTGAGCATAAATTACATTTATTCCTTTTGGAATCTAGTAATGTGAAATATGTGTGGAATTATTAGCAATTGGTGTTGCACCATCGAAATAAAAACCTGAACTGATTTTATTGGATTTGTGCATGGATTAAATAGAAGCTTGTTTTAAAAAAGGTTTCTTATTTAATATTTTTCAATTTTTATAATTTAGAATCTTTCTTTGGATTTAGTCGGAACTAAAAAAAAACATGATTCAGCTCTTAGTGAGGTTTGAATTTTCAAGTGACGTAGAAAGGTCGAGAGTAAATAGCCTGAAACTAATTCTACACTCTCAATTTAACAAATTTAGGAGTGGAGAAAAGGTTTTGGACCCAACCTCTACCATGAAAAGAAAAGATGGATTAAGTGTGACAAGTGGGAATTGCAAGAATAGGTGGCAGGGTTTGGGCAGAATTACAGAAGGTATGTTGACAACAATAAGTGTACTGGAAGACGAAGGGATCATTCTGAAAGAGAGAGAAGGATTTTGAGAGACACGGAAGAAATGGATTGTATATTTACAAAAAAAAAAAAGCTCTGAACCAATCTGGAGATCCTTCTATCTTCCGGTACCACAAACCATACCACCCCATCCCCAGATTCTTCCCTGCTCCAGTAAGTGTATCCCCCTCCTCTGAAAGTTCACCTTATTTCAATTCACCCGTTCCCCCTTCCTCAACTATCTAACCCTAAGTGATCCAAAACCAGCACCAAAGCGTTCAAGATTAGCTGTCGAGAGAAAAATAAAGGTAAGCAAGAAAAAGGAGCTGGCGGATAGGAAGCTGATTTGACAGGAGAGGAAGGTCGCTCTCCGAGTTAAAAATTATGAATTTCAAATTAAAATATGGAAGAATATAAGTGAATAAATAGCATTTGAGAGGAAACAAATCAGTATGTGCAAATAGTTTGTTGTAATAAATGCTTTTAATTTTTAATGCCTCGTATCCTTTGTCAAATTCTTCCCTCTCTTGAAATTCGTTACATTTCTATCAACATATTATTGATAAGAACTAACAGTTCGTTGCACTACAGTCAGTCTTCAGTTGAAGTTTTATCATACAGACAACTTGATTTTTATGCTATTTGCCGGTATCAGTACCCCTCTAAACCAAAATATATTTTCTTTACTTCACTTCTTGAAGCTATTCGAGGCGTAAATGAATCCTGTTTCATTTATTTATTTTATACTAAGAGGATAATTAATGTAGCACTAGACGCATCTCTAGCACAGTTACTTTGAAATATTGGAAGAATTGGTCTGATGTAGAGAGATTGCTCTCACAAGCAATAAATGATTTTGACATTTTGTCAAATGAAATATATAGTGAAATATTTTTCAAGCACAAAGATGTTAAATTCTACCTTGAGGCTTAGTATCTGAGACTCCTGTCTCTACAGAAATGATTACTTAGAAGAGTTTGTTTGTATGGTTACTTGACTCTGAACATAATCTCTTCTGTATATTTTCCCATTCTTGAATGTAATTACGCCTCAAAAACTTCTCTGTGTTGTTCATTTACATCAGAAATACGACCACGACGGCGCAATAACGGACTGCAGATTAGCACCTCCTACAAAGTCGTCGACCGCTAGTTAATTGAGACAAAGTCAGTGCTTCGATACAAAAAAAGTTTTAACTTATTTGAAAAATGATACTGCTCTTTATTTATTCAGGGAGATCCATATTACACATAAGCCCGACTATCACATACCGTTATCGCATAATCCACATTAAAATGCATTTATGAAATAACCACGCTTTGCAATAGTAACCAATATAGTTTTCAATTTCAAAACATGTGATCCACGACCCGACAGTCATCATCAGTGAATCTACAAGAAAATGCAAAAGTATAATAATAGAATAAAAGAATTAAAATTGACAAGATAAATATTGACAGATATATTCTAATGTCCATGTACGATTGAAGATGAACTAAGCAACTTATTTTATAGTCATAATATTTGTTTAGCTTATCCTCAATCACGTGTGGACACTAATATACCTCTGTCCATATTTATCTTATTTTAATTCTTTTATTCTACTATTGTACCTTGTCTATTCTCTTGCAGATTCACTGATGACGATCATGCCGTCGAAAAAATGTTTTGAAATGAATAAATTGGTTACCACGGCAAAACGTGAGAGTTTCATTAATGTATTTACAAGTCGTGACACCTCACCTCTTTCATGTTGAAATGCATGCCAATGAACCATCAGTCTTGGCATTTTTACAGTTTGGTTTACATCCTTCCTATGTTTCTGCCGTTTCAATGTAGCCTAGTATGGTAAATAAAGCTCCTTTGATTTCAATTATGTTTCTGTCATTTATTTTTCAGATAACTAAAAAGAAAATATCTGATTAACGAGAGGGACAAATTCAAAGAGAGTCAAATTCTGAGTAAAGGGAGCAAAGTGAAGAGCGTCTAAAGATATACTTAAATTTCAATACACAACAATCGGCAATATTTTGCAAACATAATTGTATAAATCAGTATGGAAGTATAAAGAAAATTGAGCTCCGAACTTTCAACGAAATCGATTGTACTCGTAAGTTATCACCTGACCGCTGCAATACAACCAAATTTTCTCACTTCTGCATTCTCACACGTTATGAAGCTTAATGAAGTTAAAAATTTTCAAATCTTTACTAAGTGCAATTTCTGCTGGAGACGAGTGCGAAATGGATAATTCAATCCCTCGCTCATCACATCGCTAGCGCTTCACGCAGGCAGGTATAACTGCGCTACCTCATTCCAATTGGGAGGGGCAGGAGATGCATGACGGCGGTTGATATGTGTGACTCTAGTAATTACACGCGTGTCAACCAATCAACAACGATATGACTCGCTTTTCCTAATTTAAAAGCTAATACTTGCAACCACCTCTCTCTCGGGTATACAAAATCAAATCATTCTCCATAATGCTCACTCCATTCAGGAAGAACGAATATCACGTGGATACC
This sequence comes from Laupala kohalensis, assembly GCA_002313205.1. Lineage (NCBI taxonomy): Eukaryota > Metazoa > Arthropoda > Insecta > Orthoptera > Trigonidiidae > Laupala > Laupala kohalensis. The sequence goes on along the minus strand of NNCF01126922.1, from coordinate 121,864 downwards.
ACTGCCTCATATATTCAGACTACTGAATTCACTGAAAACAATTCATCTCACGATAAGTTGTCTCTTGTAATTACTCAATATCTTTTCTTCATCCCATACGTGACTGTCCCATTTTCTGTCTTTAACGTGGTTCCTTTAACACGCCGCTTAGTCGCCATTCGGGGCCCGTCCCAAACTATGAGGATGTGGGAATTTTCCTACTATAAATTTCTTGCAATTCATTGGCTTGCATTGCTCGTCCTACGAACCGTGTCATCTATATAATACTTATACCAAGACATTGTAAGAGCAGCTCCCCTTCTATGAATTGCATTTGACAAGGGATCTCAGAAGCCAAATCGAGGGAAAAGCAGAAATGTCAGACGTAGCGTCCCATTGTGTGAAGAATTGAATGCAAGCGACTTCAAGAGAAACCATGCTGCATCAGGAAAAAGCCATATGCTGAATATCCTGGATCAATAGGTTCCTTTCCAGAAGAATGAATTTCCAAGAAGTTTCCTCTAGAGTGTATGTTTGGTGCTTTCTCCACTTTATAAGAAATTCGGCAATTTTTCTTTGCTGGTAATACTCGCTTACCAGTACAATGAAAAGCTTTTGCCACATTGCTTCTACTACAGGTATAAATTGTTGAATTTGTGATATTGCCACCATTTAGTTCACCTGAATTAATGCTTTGGTATTGGAAGGTCACCTGATAGACCTCCATTACACTAAGATGACGATATTTATTTATACTAAATTGCAGCAACTATATTTATTTATACTGAATTACAATTTTATTTAAAAAGTTATCTCAAGAAACCTTTGGCATAGAACTTTCATTTTCGGGACTGGTTATTGCATTTCGTAACTTATGATCATGATGTACAAGCAAGTCTCTCTGTATTTTAAGAATTCATCTTTATGTCCACCATGTAAAACTCTTCACCGTGACATAATATCGAATTAATTTTTTGCGTTAAAATTTCTCAAAACTATCACCTTACAGAATAAGGAAACATAAAACACACAGGTTTGGCCTATTAAACCTTCTCGAACTGATGTTTCATTTGCCAATATTCAAACCCACATTCTCAGCAGTACATCAATTCCCATATCTCCATGCAATAATTTAACGAGATGTGACGTTAAATAAAGTATTGTGCGCTGACGTATAACAGAAGTTGTTAATTATCTTAAAATGGGATTTTAGAGTTACTTTCATACATATCATAATTTTAGCGATAATGTGAAAGAAATATACCCAGTATTATTTTTACTATAATATACAAATATTTAATATGATATAAACTCATACATATTATTACAAATATTCTAGGTATACTTTCAATTTTTCATATCATATTTAATACACAATAGTAGTTAAATATTTATTTTCTATTTTTACTACATTCACTATTTTCAACTTTTTCGTATTTATATTTCTTTTTTATATATCAATTTCAATTTGTTTCCTATTTTAATAAGTATTTTTCTTGTTTTAAAGTGTCTAAATTACCTTTATCACAGTATTTAATACCGAAGGTTTTAATTTTAGTTGTTTTTTGTTGTTGTTAGTTTTGTTCCTCCCGTTAGTCTGTTAGTACACGGAGTAAGAGGATCCACAAGTGAAAAAATATCATTAAAATATTATTGTGTGTGATATTAACCTATGAGACATGGAGCTGAAAGTATTTCGTTGTATCTAAATATAAGTAAATAGACTACGATTTCTCAAACTTTCATTTCCTCCTCAAATATACCGTACAGTATTAACAATTATTCATTTTTGATTCTCTGAATTACTAAGAAGTTTAATAAATTCTCTATGACTAAATACTTCCCCGACTTATTGGATGTGGATTATACATACGACGTATACTAGTATCTGAAAACATTAGTTAACTTTGATAACTTTCGGCCGGGTGAAAATGACGAGCAGGGAATCGAACCCGGAACTCCTGTAATGATCGCAGGGGTGTTAACCAGTACACCACCCGTTCGCCTTCCACGACTGTACACCATTTTCACCCAGACCCATTAGTAAACTTTCTTTTAATGTGACTTTAGGGTTCGCCAACATCCAGGGTCCTAGTTAACGAGTAGATAGTGAAATAGAAATCATAACTAAAACATTAGGATCAATTTCTGTTCTTGTTGTATTACATATGTGTTTAAGTACAATTTTAAAAAAACATTAATATCATTTCTTTCTTCTGAACGAATCAGTTCTTGTTAGATTCGTGAGTATCAAGTTAAAAAAAGTTCCCGGTAAATACAGATTTGCACACTATGAATCCTAAAATATGACGAGTTGTTAAGAGCCTTTCCATTATTTTCTAAAAGTAAGAATAGTTTGATTTTAACACACGTATGCCGCATTCTATCTTTACTGTAATATATTTAGAAGTAGACGCTCAATAACGATTTTTCAAAATACGATATCAATTATTTCTGTTTACTGATATGAGAGTTACCTACTCCCCCAGAGCCGTCTAGATTTCAATCATCCATCCATTCAATCAATTCCTTGTTTGTTCACCTTAGAAAAGTAATTCCTTTGCTTCCAGTGAACATTATTGTAATCGAAATCGTTTGCACGTAAGAGGGGCCAAAAATTAGCAATTGAAATTGCAAAAATTGAGCTCGGATCACTGAACTCGTCTTAATGTTCTCCATAATTCATGAATTCTACCTATTATACCAACTGTACTTCGATTCGCAGACTATTTTCAGGAACAAGATGGATGAAGAAATTGATATTCAAATGATTGGAAGAAAATATTCAATTTTATTTTCCAGAAATTTCACGTGGTTTGACTCACAAATCTCAACACATAAATGATACATTTGTTCGCTTCGGTCTGTACTTACAACTGTAAAAATGGATTAAAAGTATTAGTATTATTGTACATAGTAATTGGCATCGCAAAATACAAACAAGAACATAAATATAATCTAACTCGTACATTTTCACGCTTTAATATAATAAGTTAAGCACTAAAAAGTAATTGAATTTAAAATTAAATAAGGGTTTACATACAGAATCCTGCAGATTGATATCCTTTTTCAACTGTCCGTCACGCGCACTCTATTTACAGAAGGTGTTGCCATAGAGTCTTTGAGATGACAAACAAATGGCAAGATTTGTGCAACATGGCGAGAAGTGGTGAACTTTACATATTTGTGTTAGAGACATTTAAAAAATGATGAATCTGCGATTGTGACGCAGCGGTATTGTAACAATCATTTCGGTGTAGGTCGACACGGAAGAATTCCGACACGAAACACATTTGTATTTACTTTCGCGTACCTACACATGACTATCAGAAAACCATATTGTTGTGGTTACACAATTTCCGATAAACTGGTTCACCGTTAAAATGGAAATCACCTGGTAGATTTAGCAGATTTCGGACACCCGAGAACGCGGTAGGTAAACGTCTGGACGATACTTTCAAAACTGGTTAAAGGCTCAGTGTGTTATTGTAAATGTTGATGGTAAATTTTGCTCTGCACAACGGTAGAATACAAAGTTGACCAGGATCTGTGTAGCTGTTTTTAATGTTATTTACAGAAGGGATGACAGTTCTGTCGATTTCTCTAGTTCACTCGAATGGAAATACGGAAAGGAAAGCAAAACATTAAAATTCTTTCTAAGCGTAAGAGACGCTGGAAATCTCTACTCATCATCTAGCAGCATTAATATTTCTGTGATTATTGCAAATGACATGATATGATAATGATTTAAAACAGGTAACATGCAATCACTACGACAACTGAAAATGTCCTTCCATATGTCAATGGTTACTTTTCATTTCGCATATATTTTTCACGCTTGATTTGTAGGAAATCAGACATGTACAGGGTTACACTCAAAAACTTTTGCATTTCCTAAAAGATAGGCATCTTCTTTAAGATTTTCTGCGCTTATTTTGAGAATTTAGTTTGTCCCATCTATTTCCTTTTTTCACACTCGAAATTCAGATATAGGATATTTATGTCACAATTTCTTCACGATAGTGGCTGAATTTCGGAGTTATTTGGGAATGGAGTCCGTCATCTCGTCATTCTAGCTTAGGACGGCTTTCATGACTATACTTCTCGTAAGTCGAATGATAATATTTTACTACAGACAACTACTTTTTCGCCTGATAAAAATATCCAAAATATTTCGATTCCGCACGATATTATTGAGAAAAATACCCGAAACGATAAACTTGAGATTTCTCTCAATGACAATCGAAAATATCTGTCTCTCTTCACTTCAAAACAATTTGTACATTTTCTCGTATGAATCTGCTTACACTTTTCTGCTGAATTTAAATTTAGTAACCAAGTAATATTAAAAATAATAAACATGTTCAGAAGATAATGATGTGTGAGGTTACGAATCCCCCAGAACGAATAACCTTTTTTTGAGAAAACGATACAGACCAGTCTCGCTTAGATAAGTTATACCAGGAAATTTTAGTCAACTCATTCAAAAGGCTAATTATCTTTTTGTATATTTAAAATACGTCTGTTAATTTTATGAACAGTTGTCACTGGTAACAACAACATAATTTGCGACAGAAAAGTTTTGTATGGGAGTCAGCGTGGCTCATTGGGTAGTTGCTGGCTCGGTTCGGTCCCCGGTGAGGTGGGGATTTTCAATGACACCTCGACATCCAGACATACTCCCAGACATACTCCCAGACTTACTCCGTCTGCTGTAAAATGATACCCAGGGTTTATCAAACCGGTCGGAGCGAGATGCTGACCACATCATCTCCTCCTAATGCCGAGGTCAAGTAATTGCGAAGCTCTACCCTCCGCGAACCCCTTGGGCACCTTCGGGGTCTGTTCAGGGATAGTTTGACTTTTGAAGTTTTTTTATAAAGAAAGTAATACAAATTGTGATCTAGCTTGACTCAGTTCGAAAGTAGCATGGCATGTTAATAGTATGCATCTCTATGATGTATTTGGCAATGGTGAACAGAAAGAAAACTGCGAACAAAAAGTTTTCAAAATTTCCATTGACTGCTATAAAAAAATAATATATATTTATGATTTCAGTTTTAACAATCATCCATTTTTCGAAATTTTTTTCTCAAAAGAGATCACATATTTCATATAAATAAATGGTCATAAACAGAAAGATTTGTTTTAAACGCTGAAATTGATATCAGTGTGTTATTCCATCCTTTTATACTAAGCTTTGGTGATCAAATAAATTAGCAATCTTAAACAAAACATTTCACTCACTTATCTTGCTTTCTCACTGAATTTTCCAATCATAAATGTAATAAAAACATATTTGAAGTCGAGATGACAGGGTAATGAACTTTATAGGTTTTAATACTAAATAGATTTGAAATAATACTTGTTTGACTTTGATGTCAAACCGCGAAGACCACTAAGGCAGGAACCTTCCATCTTTCGGCGACGTGCATGGAGAAAAAATCATAGAAGCGGATACAATTCCGTAAGAGAAAGCAAAAACACTTTTGCAATCCACAAAGAATTTTGGAGACTCTGGCTGCCTCTAGTACTTTGCCATTACAAAGGTGCTATCAATCCAATCTTCCCTCCCCGCTAAATTTTATTATGTGGAACTGCCTATGATGTGAAGCCACACGTTTCGCTCGACTGAAAAATATTCGTAACTTAATGAGTCGCAAAAATCTGGTAGTACTGAAATAATTATCTCCGAACTATGCGAGTGATATCAAAAATTGGAAAACTAACACACTGCACAACTCTAAAAAACGTACATAATCCCTATCTTTTCTTGAGAATAACTTACCGAAATTTGAAATGTTTATTCTTAGTGAAATGGTTCCCAAACTTTTCAGATCCGCGGTTCCCTCGATCCACAGGAAATTCCGCCGACGCCCCTAATACAAACCATGAATTATACTCTGGAGCAAAATCTTTATTACTCTTCTCACTAACTTCCTTTTCACATAAAAAAGGATTCTAATGACCATGATGTGGACGAGCCCTAAAGCCCCAATTTTAAAAGAAAATCACATAATAGTAGGACTATAAATATGAAGTGGTAGAGAAAAAATGGAGACACGAAACTAACAATTCAAGTTCAGTGTTGTATTGTTAGATTGTCTAAAAAGGCGTGTGCAGCGGCACGACACCCACGACAATGTTTCCCGGCGCCTCTCGACGCCGTTGCGCGCACTCACGGTACAACTCAGTTACTGTAGTGGTTCATTTAGAGGACATTCCCGCATTGAAAATGTTAAGCGCATTCCAGAAAGAAAATATTTTTGTGTGTGAAGCTTTACTGAAATTAGCTACAAAATCAATAGAATTACCTCGCCGTTGAGTGAGTTTCATGTTTGATCTGCACGCTGACTCTGTCAGTTTTCGTTTATCACAACACATTGAGGATAGAACTGCCAGGGACCAATTTCTTTTATTTATTGTCACATTTCGAATATTTAGATAAGTTTAAATAATCAAACCTATGAGGATATTTCAGAGTGAATTTTTAACGTTCCTATTTTTTTTACCAGTTATACTGCCTTAAACTCGTTGTTACATGAAAAGTAAAAGACAATCATTGCAAAATATAAAAAACTTTCGTTTTTTTTTAATTTTTTGACTTTACTCATTCCGTTTCTCATTACTATATTATACAAATATTAATTTAGTGCTAATGATAAGTTAAAATACATTTAGAGGAGAATATCGTCCTTCCCTTAGTGGCTTCTTTTCTCAACCTAATATAACAACGTCCAACTGTTCAAAATAATAAGTATACTTCTTATAAGTATTAAAAAATCATAAAAGTTCATTTCATGTTAAAAGTAATTTGAACATTACGTTAAGTATTCGTAACCAATTATTGCTTCAATATTCCCAGTGCACTTCGTGGAAAGAGTTTGAAAAAGTAATTGGAAGCTTTGACATGTCCTCCTCTAACACATGTCAATATTTTTCGCCTTCTCTGCCAATTTATCATTGGTGTCAATAACTCCCCATTGAACCCAGAGATATATAAGGATCCCAGGCAGAATTTCATCGCCTCTTTCGTGATGAAACCAGGAGACAAGGAATTTAATGAAAAGGGAAACAAAAAATTACGGAGGAACCTTTTTATCCGGAATAACTAGGAAAGAGAGTGATCAGGATAATTGAAAATACGCAGAATAATATATCGTCGACATCGAGGTCAATAGTGCCAACTTTCAATCGAGAAACGTGTTGTGAGAAAACGTATCTTTCTACCTTTTTTTACCATTTTATACGTTTAAACCTCATTTTCCGAAAAAACTGTCAATACAAACAACGTTTGTTATTCCATGATAGTATGTTTAAGGAATTGAATGTTGAAATAGTGTCAAGGCAATGGAGGGGGGAGGCAAATTTTTCGAGTGGGCAGTCATTTCTCAGAGCGCTATCCGCTACACTGTCAGGTTCATCAGCATCATCTTATTTGCGTGAAATTTCATCACTATTCACCCTTTAATAAACTATATATTAGATTAAACACTTTACAATCAATAATGGAAAAGAAATTTTTGTAATGCGTTTACAGGCTCAAGAAGACAAATAGGTCATTATGTTGAAATAGGTGCCTGTAGACACAGACAAAAATTTCGTTGACTCCTTCGTTGGTAGGTGATTTGTGTAATTATGAATTGTAGGTTATACGTATAAGATATAGAGGAAAGCTTTCGTAAAAAAACTGAAGATACGAAATTTCATAACACATCGCAAACGAGAACGCTGATGTCCCAGAGGCTAATGTTCTCCTCGCCATCACAAATAAATCCGGTTGGGGACACACAGCATTACGTTTTATAGTGCCAATTGTTATACTATTCAGCAGTACATTGAATGAAACAAATACCTTAATGGAATTTTTTTCAATTTCTGTTACACAACTACCGTATTGAAATTTATTTCTTAAGTTGTATATTTGGATAATAAACATATACATGATAAAAAAATCCGAGTGAATTTAAATCGGACAAACTGCGTTCTACTGTACAACGAAGGACAAACAATGAAATTTATCCCATTGATGTTTAAATTTCACCCTTTTCAAGGAGAGAAGTGTAGTAAACAACTCTCATCCACTCCCCTCATCTGTGCACTCGTCCGGTCTCCATGAAAACATGTATTCTCTTCGATCGATGCGCCGCCAGCACGGAAAGTTTCGCGATGGATGAATGGGTCCCGCCGAGGAAAGAGCGACTCGTTCTACAAATTAACGTTGTTTTAAAAGGGAATGTGGAGAAATAACTGCTAGATAAAAGACTCAAATCGAAAGTTGTCACAAAGTCATATCTGATAATTCTATTCTTTAAACAATGGTATATTCACTCACTAATTCCCTCACTCTTTCATTCATTCCACTCATTAGCTGCTACAGCGACATAACTCCAAAGCAGATGTTTCTGGAGGCCCAATTGAAACGTCTGACATACCCATTCAAACACGTTCTTTTCACGCAATTTACACATAATAAGGAATAAGTAGTTCTGTAAGAAACTTTTCTTGTTCCTTCAACAGCCAAAATCCCACAGATAAGCGACAATGTCATTACTAAGATTCCGTTTGGATAACACACAACAGTGACACAACCGTTGCCTTCTCGATGGGCAAATATGTCGTGGTGTCGTTTTACTCCCTAAATATAGACGAGAATAGTTGTTCTTATGCCCATAACGAAAAAGCAACCATTTTTGAGTTACGTCGTTGTAGGAGCAAATGAGCAGGAATATTCAAATTAATGTTCTGTCACCTACACTTTGAGGAGTATTTGTGATAATGGAACCACTGCTGCCGCGGCTTGCATGTCTTACATGTTTACCCTACAGGTTTTTCTTCGTGTTAAAAGTTCATATTTTAACTTCTCGTCTGTTACTAACTCGTGGAGGACGAGATACGACTTTCAGATTGCTCACGTGGCTCCAGTTTAACTTACCCTGCGTTGATATATATATATATATATATATATATATATATATATATATATATATATATATATATATATATATATATATATATATATATTGTGTGTGT
>NNCF01126922.1:77623-112751 GCA_002313205.1 Laupala kohalensis | reverse complement strand
ATATATATATATATATATATATATATATATATATATATATATATATATATATATATATATATGTAATCTGTGTGTGTGTGGCGCAAGAAAGTATGTTAAGATGACGTCAATTGGATAGAAATAATGAAATGAAACTGACGTTACTTATTCATCAGGAGTGGGAAGTGAATGGATTTTGCAAGATTTTCTTCGGGCTCGAAAACATCGAAAATTGGGAATTTGAATCGTCGGTGAATGTTTGTCTTCCAGTGAACTAAAGTCTCCAAGTCAAAGCAATGACCATCCTCAAAATAATGTATTTGGTTTCAATATATTTCACTGGAAACTAAATAAGTTCACCAAAAGCAGTTTCTGCATCTTCTTTACGGGAAATGCTAAACGCATTTTACAGTGAATCCGAGAATTGGCAGTAATCATTCAAAATCTCAGACAAGTTCTCAGCTTCCAACATACAAAAAGTAGCTCAGACGTAACCTTAACATTGTTCTTATTTAGGGGATAATAAGCTCACAGCAAATACTGGTGAGAAAAAAAAACAGATTTTTCTTCATTTCACATCAAAAATAAGTTTCAATGCAACAAAGAACGGATATTGTTTTTCATTTTAAAAGGTATGACGTCATCAGAATGAAATTGAAATTTTTCATAAAATCCATTACAATGACGTCAAGTGTACATACAATAACTGAGGCGTTAATAATGTGATTGGCCCTCGTGCTAGCAGGCAGAATATAGAAATAAACAAGGAAGGGAAGCATAAACACAATTATAAACTTATTAACAAAAAATACATGCAAAACAAAACTAAAAAATAAAATATGTAACAATAAATATTGTGCACAGACACAGAGACACTCACAGACACTATATATTTATAGTTATTGTGTGAGTTTACTCATTAGACACATAGTGAATTTGAGATACGAGGAACAGCGTCTAGATAGGATCCAGATTGCTGTATCCGAGTATTACAACTGCGGTGATTAGTCGCAGAGGGCGGTCGTTAGCCGCAGAGGGTGAACTTTTCATACACCACAGCTATATAAACTGAGACATGGAAATGAAAAGCTACAATTTTTAATTTAAAGCTACTATTATAAATTTTTAATCATTAAAAGTATATTGGCTTTATTGTCATCCACTATCATAACTCCCATTTCTTGCACATTTTTTAACTATCCAAATAGGGGAAAATCCATATAGGCATTGAATATTTTAGAAGTAATTTCAACTATTTGTGTTGTCTCTGCACGGGAACCACGTTCAAAAACTGTGCATTGCTTTGGTGCTTTTCTTCTCAAAAGCAAAACAACATTCCCTTGGTACTCGGTGCATTGATGCTAACTATAACACTACATGCCACTGCAAATACACTCATAAAATTTTAGTTATTCTATATGGACTTTCATAGAAAGGAAATAACATTACTAATTTTGAATTTGGTCAATACTAAGGTTTTTCTCCAAACTTTTTATTCGATTATTTTTGGAACGAAACAGCCAGACAGTATGTTTATGTTCCATTCCGATTAATAATTTGGCCATATAAGTTCCTCATGATTTTAAAATAGATTGAAATTAAATTATATCCATTTCTTTAATAAGCAACATTCACCACTAAGAAAGTGGGCACAACAACTATTGTTTTATGTTTTTGTTTTGTTTTCTGTCACATGAAAGACAACTTTACGAATAATGTATTCCCTTTTCTATGTTTTATTACGAATTCATGAAAGAATAAAAAATATATTTTCCCATGTAGGAAAATAGAACTTATATTTCAGTTTAATATTGCCTTTAAATTAATATTGCCTTGAAATAAAAAAATTAAAAAATGTACACAAAAGAGACAAGACTACTGATTTCTTTCATTAAAACTTATTGATATGATGGAACAGCAATGATATTACTGTCTGGAATATAATTTGTCGATATTACTATTGGAACGGACATTGTAGGATTACTATTACGATTAATTACAGTGTTTGAGCAATTTTCAAAACGAACCAGGTAGGAGGATTCGATAAAAAAATCTACGGAAGAGAAATCGCAGAAAATCTGACAGAGGGCTATAGAAAGAAAAATATATATATATTACAATCTTGAAACAAATTTCTGAAAATTAAGCCGTTTAAATGAGTGGTAGTAACACAATGAAAAGCATACTAATGAAACAGCTTCCAACTCGAGGAATTTTGTCTCATAACCATTACTAAGCATTTTTGTAAAAACGTCCACAGACAACCTTTAAAAGACAGTCTGGAATTCTGGAACTCGTTTATATCACTGGTTGATGATAAAAATAATAATAAATTTATTGTCAAAATCCAGTACAGACTGCGTATGACCACGTGGAGGACTATAAACTAATTTACTCTCCGGAAGCAAGCAAGGGACCATCCCATCAATTCCGATCAAGGGCCCTAAGGCAGAGGCGGATTCAAAAATTTCAGCAAAAGTTCCTAGATAAGATAAAAAGTTAGCTGCGAGTTATAATACATATATAATGTCAATATGTTTGTAAATTTACATGTTCAAGTTATTATCGAACTATAGATTATTCTGAGTATAGTGTATAAAAATCATAAGAGTTGAAAAAACACTGAATTCACGATTTATTGTTACAATAAACACGCCCCTAGACAAAGCCTAGAGAACCTGTATAAGAAATCCGCCTCTACCCGAAGGAAAAACGGAGAAAAACCCGGGCCAGGATGGGAATACGCGCTGTTTCCAGTTTTATATAGAATAATCTATACCGGTTTCAACTCCAAATTTTATTGAGCTCTGATACTTGTGTGTGCAGAGAATATCGAACCTACCCTGACCTCGGCTAAGCAGAAAGTCCTTGGCGAAATACCATTGTTCACCAGATCGATCTCACTATACCAACTTCTGAAGAGGGTGACCATGGTATAGTAGAGAATGCACTCGCTTACCACCTCTAGGGTCGTCACTACAAATTTTAGTTGATCCGAATGAAATTACGAGTTAGATTCAATTGTCTCTTTCATTTATCCTTTCTTTGTCATCTGCGGTGTCATGGACCCCCAGAAGACAGCGCGCCACTAAAATGGTGCAATGCCCCTTTCAAGTCGTGCGGTACACAAAAAATAATGACGTTTGAAATTCTATTTCCCGTCACATTATTAGTGTCAATTATCTTTAATCAAGTTGGTACATGTATTATCATTACACAATGTTTGTACCAAGACCTGGGTCTTGGGGGCATAATTTGATAAATATAATTACTATAATCAACCTTTAAGTTGGTTTTGCTGTTTCTCTAACCAAAGCGACTGAATTTTCATATAACAATCGAGAAAATAAAGATAACTTGACTCTTGTTTTTCTTTAATACCTCAGAAAATATTTCGTTCGTTTTTCTGGCAATTTTACCACATCCTCCTTTCATTTCAACATTTTTACAATGTCTGGGAGTTTCCTCGTTCGGAAGAAACTCTTTGTGATATCCCCTATTAGTCAGTTTCTTCTGATTACATGTATGAGCTGTTTCAAGTAAGCAGCTTTAAAACTAAGAAGTTAATGCAAAAATACACGAACTGTAAATTATCCGCAAATAAGATGACACGTGAAATAATGTAGACTAGAGAAAAGAAGAAACCTTTTTTCGCTCTGATATGGATTCCAAGGGTTCACATCCTACCAGAGTAATGTTTAAGACTTACAACCATTTCGAATTTTGTGTCATAAATGAAATTCTGTAGCTTAACCTACTTCCAGAGACAGTAAAATATTGACGTCATCCTTTCCTAATTACCACTGGTTTATTGTATGTTTGAACATATTAACAAATTCTTACTGATAAGACTATTAATTGGTTTCTCAGATTTTTAAGGATCATATAATTGGACCGGTTAGATAAATAAAACGTTAAAACATATACAAATGATAATGCACGGTATTTGACGGTATCCAAAGAAAGGAAACGAAGGTATGGAAGCAATCCCGAACATTTTTTTTATTGCTCCAATCTACCACACCGATGAATCAATGTAGTATTCACCAATGAGAGGGGAAACTCGAGCAGTTCCTACCACAGCTCAGTTAAATTCACGATGAGAAATTTACTGCCCGTACTTCACGAGATAAGATCATTCATACCGAGGCTCGTATTGATACTTTCTCCGCTCCGCCTTACTCTTAAATTCAGCAAGTAGCCTTTCTCCATTCACAAGCAGTCGACGTTCCAGCACAGATGTGATTGCTCTGCAGAGGCGCTACACAGAGATAATCCGCAAAAATGAAGAGGTACTGTCGAGATGTTTTAATGTGAAAAGCTTTATCGCAGTCTTAAGGCATCAGACAGGCTGAACGTTCCCGAGAGTCCTCGTCCCGTGAGGTGGGATACATTTTACCCAAATGCAAAAACACATTTCCTTTTCATAACATTTTTCATGGACTCCGTTTTCCATCTTGTCCCACTTATTTGACACCACATTTTCTCTCCTAACGGCAAGTTTTAATAACATCAGAGCATCATGAAAAGTAAATTAATAAATCATATACTTCATAAATTCGTCAAATAACATTCATATATTTACAATAAAAATTACACCTAATAACTAAATAAAAATTACCCCTGTTATATTCTGAAGGATGAACTATGTAAATAATACGTGAATACGAGAAACATTTCATTTGTTTAAATATTTTCCACGTCAACTACAGTTGAGGAGAAATCTTCGTTCCACAGTCGCCCATGAATGATGAATTCCAGAAATGAACGGCTATTGAATATTGATAATATAATAACTCTCTTGTCGAGCAACACGCGACGATCTATCATCTCTTTACTAAAACAAACAACGTTCGAGAATCAATTTAGATGTATTCGATTTTCGTGTCACGATAACATAGTGAAGAAATGAATGGAGCTGTAGTGTAAACATAAATCAGTCGAGAAAGTAAAAACACATCTACGGAGTAATGAATGAATAATTTACTTCTTAAAAAATCTGACAGGTGTTTTTATTCACTGCATGGTGCGCATGTTTCGCCGCGTACGTATAGAAGCACGAAGCATACATTAGTCGAATTCATTTGCTGCTAAGCTTACTGATTGCTTCTGTATATAAAGGATAGTGTACTGAAAGATATCTATTTCATTAAAACGTGTAATTAATTTGCAGAGACATACGATTCAGTATTTAATTAGTACCATTTGAATTAAACGTATTTACTTGTTGATATTGTTGCTCATTATTACATGGCACAGACGAGATGGCATGATAACAACGAAACACGAAACTAAGAAATATTTCACAACACTGCAATATTGGCACAGTTTTTCATAGTAAAAGTATAAGAATGAACGTAACTTTTAAGTCAGCTCAAAGCCAAATACGTAGAATCATATTCTAAAAATAAAGCTACTTATTATTTTACTTGGTCCTTCAATGAAACGCATTGAAAGAAAATTTACTATCCATTTTTTTACGTGTGGAGTTGGAAACTTTAAGTACTTTATTCATCAGTTCGCTCAATAGTTAAACATTAAAAATCTGAAAAAGCAACTAATTTGAAATTGAGACAATAAACGCTAGAAAATAATTTTCGAGGATATAGAACCAAGAAATTCACTCTGAATTGGGAATTTGTTACAAGTTTGAAACATTCATCACAAAATTGATAAATTTACGTATATATAATACTGTTCACCATCTCTTCGTTAGCAATAGTCTCTCAACTGAAGATATTAAGGAGTACATATAAATGGTCAACGCACGCAATTTCTGTGAATAATTTTGCATGATGAAATATCAGACATATAGGTCAATTAATCAGTTAACAGCACCATCCTCGTGTACTACAATTAGAGAACAAGGTCATCTTCCTTTCGTGCTAAAAGTCCATTCAACAGTGGACGAAGAGTTCTAACAGTTTAAGTCAGTAAAAGAACGAGACGCAGAAGAGGAGGGGACGTAAACACATCCACTTTTATTTTCTGACATCCACATCTCATTAATACTACTTGCAAGGGTGATAACAAACACTTATGCATTACGTGAGACTCACCAAATTCAGCAAATAGACATTCGTCACAGTCCGCATTCTCTTGTTTTGCGCCAGCGTCGCCAAAACTAAGGAATTGCCAACGATTGCCAGGACAAAAATGATTGCGTACAAAGGGATGATCAAGTCACTTTCGAAGACGTTGGGAGTCGGTGGGCGCAATACGGGGTCCGTTGTGGTAGTCTCAGTCCAATTGGGGTATGCTTCACTAAAATTGGCTGAGTCGTAACCTTGGATGTCCTCGACCGTCAAATGCACTCCACTGTCATTGGACGCGTCCGGAAAGTGAAGAAAGCTGCCGTCGCCAAACATTGTGATGCAACTTACAGAATGGAATGCACTAAACACTCGCGGAACACAATTCACCACGAAAGTCACTCGCAGTGCGACACCTCATGAAACTGGGTTCGAACTCGCTTTCACTGTCGCGTCGTATTAAAACGAACAGAGAAGTTAACTTGAGAATGGAATATTGAATGAAAGTGTTGGAATGAAATCAGAAAACGATCTATGGAATGAACGTTCTTTCCAATTTTACTTCATATTCAATTAAGAAAACTGCTTTGACACAGTGATTTATATCGAAGCAGTATTAAAATCGAACAATTAATCAATTAACATCAACTACCCACATTAAAATTGAAAACATTCATAGTAATGACACAAGAACAATTATTTTTACACATCAACGAACATTTATTTATCCATTATACTTTGCTAAGCAACAACAAAAATATCACATCCTACGACATAGAACGTTTTCTATTGAGCCATTCAACCCTCATTAAATCACCACTCTGTCACAAATGTGTTACGAGCGTCTCTAATTTTCAATGGGCGGTTAAATTTTTAGTTGAGAGTCGAGGCACGGGATAAAATTCGCGAAACAAAACGAAAGATCAATGTTTCTTCAACTGCACACGCCTTGAAGGGAAAAATAATATTCTGAAAGGAATCCGTGCATTTGACAATGGAATTTATTGTTTCTGTAAAAAATCAGAGTTTATAGAAATATCCCAAAGATTTCCGATCTCATAAACGACTAATAAATCGCGAGAGAAGACCTAACGGCGAGCGAGAGAGTACGCGTTGCGATGAAGTGCGCGAAAACGAGACGCTGCGCGCCGACGACACGTCGAAGTCGTTCCAGTCGCCGAAGTGAAGCGTCGCTCATGCGCCGCCTCTGACTTACCGCCCTAGAGTGGACGTCGCACACAGCGCTTGCTCCTTCAGTCGGTTCGGAAGGGCCGCGCGCCGGAGCGCTTGCGCGACGAGGCCCTGCAACACGCGCATGCGCCCCTGCCCCGCACGATCATGTGAACGGCGGCGGACGATTAGTGGCGAGAAGGATAACGATGCGAGCCCGCTTGTAAAGTAAAATTAAATGTTTATATAAATTGTTGCAATAATATGTATACTTTTGAAACACGCCTTACCGGCAATTAAAGCGGTGTAGAGAATATGCAATTTTTTGGATGGAGTACATTGTCACTTACAAGAAAAAATTTCTCGATAAAATTACTTCCCGAAAAGTACTTAAAAATCTTTTAAAGAAATGATTTTTGTATTGGTAAAAAAATACATTAACTTTTAAAATATTTTGATGGGTGTCAGCGGGCATTCTGAATTTAACTTTCTGCAGTGTCGTGTACGTTGTTTTACGGTCAGGGAGCTGTTCGACATGACTATCTTCACCAGGGGCATACTGAATTAATGCTAATGGCAGGCCATGCTTCTTATGAACGGGTGAATTTACAGTTTATGTTTTCTTTAAAAATAACTTTTGGTTACAAATAAAATTGTCTGTCAAAAAAAGTAATTTAAATATAGACAAGAATATTATTACACTTTTTTTTACAATTACTCGGCAGAGCAACATTCAATTTCTGTGTTCGAATTCCTGGTTGTCTGTGTGATTGCACCCTTCCTCTCGCATATTATATTGTACCATCGCTGTGATCCATCACCATCCATCCCTGTGTAACAGCTCATTTGGAGAGTTCCGGAAGTCATGTGCAGGGGGTAAGCAATTGACAGAGTAATAACTTCTATGAAGCAACACGATTGTTAATAATAATACTTACACCCTCATTAACCCTCGATAACAGCATTTCTCTAATTGAGGAAGGGTGAGAGAACGAGCGTAGGTTTAACTGGGAATTACCGGTTCGAATACTAGGTACGGGAAAGGTTTCTTTGAAAATGATGTATCACTACTGAAACTTTAATCTCTCCATTTCCATCTATCATCACGGTCCCAGGATCATATAGGCGGTGCTCAGGAAATATAGCACCGCAACATCAAAGCAACTGGGTCACGTTGCTGCAGAATATCTATTTTGCAGTAACAAAGTTCTCGTTGCTCTACATTTCCTGTACTTTCATGTGACCGCCAACAGGAAGCTAATTTCCAAGTAGAACTATCCATGCTGCCAAAAGAGGAATCAATATTTTAAATTAAATTATTTGAATTTATTTCATTCTCTTTATTCAAATTGTATAGATCTTTTAACTGTATATAATTTTGAATAATATTTATATTCACTACTTAAAATATATTTCAAAATGAACTATATGTCATTCAATATGTTTTATTCTTATATTTTGCCTATCTCAAAGGATCAACTTTGAACTCACTCCAGTGTCAGACAATTTCTCTGTAGAATGAATTGGAAGCGAAACAATGAATGAACGCCCTGCCGCTAACGAAAAACAAACCACAGTCAAAATCAATCTATTCCGTACATGCATCAGACCATTAATGATATGCGCCCCTGTGGACATAGATGTTATCAAAGTGTACAACCACCACCGTTACTTGAAAAGTGTGTGTTTAAGTAACAAACAAAATCAAAAATTATGATGAAGTTAACATTAATCCCACCAAACAGGTAACATAGTTCGAAGAGTCACTTATTGCTTAGTCAGACGTCCTAAAAATAAATTGCTCCTCGTCTTTGTGGACATAAAGACAGCGGATGTTTTTGAAACTGAAAATCACCTCTAACTGACCATAAGTATACCAGTGCATGTGTGTGAGTTGGAAGGAGAGAATTTAATTATCCCGGTGATATTCTGGTCGTTATTTTTAAACTGGGAAGTGGTGAAACGTTTTCAACCGTATAATCGAATTAATTACCAGTTGTTTCTATATTTGATGTTTTGTTATTTAATGTAAAAGCATTCCATCCATTTCTTCAATAAAAAAGGATTTCTTTTTTTGCTGCTTTTCTGAGGAAAGACGAATAAAAGAAAACATGAGGATAATGTGTGTGTGGGAATGAATTGTGGATAGACGTAAAGAATAGAATATAAAATTAACAACTGAAATTAAAATTTCTGACAGGACTTATAACCTTTGGGATTTAACTATTACTGTGAGAGATGTGAATTTAATATTTAAAGAAATCCTACTTTTTCCAATGGTTTTATTGGAATAATTCAAAATTTCCACTTCATGTAAAATATCGTATAAAGGGAATAACCTTCACTTTAAGTATTCCTTTCGGATTAGAAAAGTAAATCTGATAGAAATTCATTAATTTGGAACCTTTAGGCAAATCATATCCACTGAACATTTCTGACCTTAGACGGGAAGTACGGACCTCGCAAAATACAAATGATATGCAAGGTGTTAATTTCCATTCCTCAACTTGCATTCATAAATGTAAAGACGAAATAGTTGTAAAGAAATTACATTTGCACTATCATTTTTCTCATTCGTAACATTTTTTAGAAAGTTTTTAATGTTCATAATCGCCGAACATTCATTTCCAAAGCATTACAATAGACTCATTAATAATGTTAAGATATATTGTTCTTTTTTAAATATAGATATAAAACTACTTAGAGTTTTTTTAAATATCATATATCCACTAGTACAGGAAAGAATTTATTTTTGACTGCAGGATTTATTATTAGGGAGGACGTGCTGTGGAGCATAAAGTTTGAAAAAACATCATTCACACTATGATAGATATAATATATTGATGGGTGAACATATTTTCATGCAATATTAGAAAAAATCTTTATTTTACTTTCACGTAGAATCGAATACATTTGTTATTTTAAATGATATATGACACTGCGGGAAATTATGCGTACCACATCGTCTGGTGTGTTGACTGTAAAAATAACTAGTGGAGTGTTACTACCTGGAGCGAGCAGTCACAACAAGGAGAGCATAATTGAGACACCTGTGTAGTGTGTACGCTATCGTCTTCCAGTCTAATTCAAGACCTCGTTCGATATTTTATGGAAATAGTTTTACCTACAGTTAACTATTCTTCGAATAGTGGTTTATATGGACCTCAGCGGAATAGATCGACCTTGCTACGAATGAAGATGAATGTACAAAAGTGACGCCCCAGACAGTATTGAGAGCTTTGTTTGTCTCGATTATATGGCAAAGAATAAACTTCTGAATTATAAGATAATGTGCGAACAAGGATTGTTGAGACCCTGGGGTAGCGCGTACATAAGGATCTACAAAGCACGAGTTCACGATTCAATGTGAATCATGATAATAAAGTTTGCAAACTACGGGAGCTTCTCGCCGAGGACGACGAGAGCAAGTTGTGTGCCTTACAAGTTTGAGCGCTCTCTCGATAAGGAGGGACTATTCACTAAGTTAGATCTGCCAGGCAATGTTAGTCTAATCATTCATTATCTCCTTTGTTTAGATTTAAATTACTTTTTTTTGTTAGTTCTATGAATAATAAAAACTAGTAATGGCAATCTAACTTGCAACGAATTATCAGGGGATATAAACCGAGGACGCCCTTGACTGTTCGTTTGCAGCATGGCCTGCCATTAAAATAATTGGGCAACTCTTCTTCGTTGATTTACGCAAACAGAATTTCAAGTGATGTGCAAAGAGAGAACATTGTTGCTGTTTCAATGGTCATGACGTAGATGACAATGGTGGACTATACGACTGAGACCACAAGAAATATACAGTCAAAAAGTGAAATTTTTGTTCCGGAATTGAAAAATTACCATACTGTAGAAAATCATTCCCAGCTTTTGAAGTTTGTAGACTTATTTAAGACCCTTCATTGGAATCACATGGGCAACTCTATGGCGAAATTCGTTTCTGGATTACAACAATTCGTTCATGACGATCCAATTCAGAGGGCAAGCCAGAATAGAATTTTCAATAAAGAAGGTCTGGTACTAAAATATACACGATACTAGCACACGCTTTTGCCATGCCAAGAAATGTCTATATCATTCAGGAAGGACGCGTACAAGAGTGTGCTAGATCGTTGAGAATTCTTTTTTATCATCTTCTCTTTACAATTTCTAATTAAATTAATTAAAGACGGAAGTCAATTTTCATTAAATAGGTTAATATTATTATGTCTTGTTCACAGAATTTGTGAAGGACAATTTTCATTATTTAGTAATAAGAGTGTAACGTCCGATTTGCAGGCATCGTCAACAAATGTGCTTTATCTATTATGTTCTGATTAGGAGCTAAATATATTTTAAAGAATAAATTTAGTAAAGAGGGAATAATTTCTACAGCCCAATTTAATTAGTTGAACACCTTGGCATTAAAGAGAGCAGAGCTGTTTGGCGACTAATGTATCTCCATTTTTGACCGCAGTGTTCATGGATATCGCTAGAAAGAGCGCTTTAGAAGGCATTACTATTTCATTATTTTACACAAAGATCGGGTGGGGGGGGCGTTAATAAATGTTTAACAAAAAACGTACCTTCCGTATCATGAGTTTGCAGTCATCGACCTACATATTAAATTAGATGCTTCTTCTCTCCAAATGAGCGTCATTCTCTTATTAAAAATAATAAATCGCTAACAAATTATGAATTCTTATATTGACGGAAACTGGCAAGGAAGAGTCTCTGTGTGATACTGGGTATCCTTAGACGCACATGCATATAACGGTTATCTGTGGAAATAAGAAGGTTGGTAGTTACGTTGATTTTTCGGATGTAACCCATGGTAGTTTCCATTGCTTTTCACTGACTCTTGCCGTAGACCGACTGATTCACCAAATCTGCTAATGGGAGGTAGAGACTTATAAGTCTGGAAAAAATTACCAGGAATTTTTTTCTTTGTAACAAAAGTAAATACCCATGACAGCACAATACGTAAATCAGGTGAAGAAATAAATATTTGTCACATGCCACTGTAGCTTTGATTTCCACGTGACGCGTCAGAGCTCCCACGAGTTACTTCAGACACATGAACATTTTAAAACTCTAATACGCTCAAAATATTGATCGTAAACCTTCCTTACCTATCATAGAGGCATCAAAAATAGTGAGTGGTCATGTAAACTTATCATAAAAACCTTTATCACGATAGCATTCACCTTGGCCGAAAGACAAAATACTTGAAGGATGTATAGAAGAAGAGAATGCCATATGTATGGGTCAAAGATATATATAACTTATACTACCTATGCTGTGGACGTATGGTTTGTCCACTTCAGCAGCGTAGGAGGGATCATTAGGGAAAATATTGTCTGCAAGAGATGCATGTGAGGTTTTCAGTGGATCATGTTTTAATAAGTATGATTTTCATAATAAGCAATATAAATTTATCGTATAGAATATTCCAACCTGGGTTTAAAACTCCTACCCTTTTTCATCTGGTCTTAGTTATCACAATTCAATTTTCAACGATTTTTGTCATCATTCTTGCAATAAGAATATCCTGATCCATGGGATCATAGATAGTTATCTCGTAGGCAAGCCACAAATCATGTGTTTTGCCTCTCTCTGAACAGCGACATCCAAAGAACACATTTATAAAAGTACATTTAATGTACAGATTGAAAATAAATAGGAACACCTCAAATATCTCCTAAACGGATAAAAATATCTTGGGGCTGTTTTTACTAAAGTATGTTGTGTTCAATAAAATACATAGAACTAAATTTGACGTATTCAAATGATTTGAAGCTTTCTTAGTAAGAGTGATTGACGCTTGTATTGTTTTTTATCGGCACTATGAATTTTTTCAGCGCAATTTTAACAACACAACAACGCAACAACACCACGAATTTTCAAACATTTCCGAAAATAACGAATGGGAAGAGCCTTACCTCTCCTTGAGTAGAACTCTTCTAGTGCATTGACAATGCACTCATTTCTTTTGTCAGCTTACCCTTAAAATGTTTAAATATTGGCGGAGCTGTTACGCGGCTGTTGTTCTTTCAAATTCAGTCAATATTATTTCAGTATACTTGACTTTTTTCGGCTTTAGAGCAGCGCTGAAAACAATGCACAGTTATGTAACAAGACAAGTTTCCATGTCTATGCAGCAAAACTGTCACGATTTATCATGTTGTAAACCACATTTTGATATATTTATCCGTTTAAGAGATATTTGATATATTCGTTCTTATCGAATCATCCTGCATTAAGCACTTTGTACTATCTGATATGCCTACTTACATACTTCGGCAGTTAGTGTTCGTTGTGGCTTTACGAAGTGGGGAGGAAATGGATCGATAGTTTCGAGACATTATGCGTAACCGTATTCGATGGGGCTGCTGCAAAAGTGAACACAACTCCAACACACCTTTCGCTCTCGTCAGACTCCCCAAAACGAGGAGTTCGTATTTAGTTTCTGTGTAAACTTTTTCACACAGTTACAATGCCACTGGCATTTGGCGCTATTTTGTTCGGCAAACAGAAAGAACAATACGTGTTCATCGTAATTCCACATGTGTTATGAAACAAATAAGGGATATGCAGTACAATGATGTAAATAGTAAAGGACAAGTAAGTTGGTTCTTGGCCTGAATCAATAACTTCGTTTTTAAAATATCAAAATATACTGGTATATACAGGAGCCTCTTTCCTGCCGTATACATACAAATTACTTTCTGATGGATATTCAAAACAAATTTTAAAAATTTTCAGTATTCTTGACCCCTTTTAATAGATGTAAAAAAAATCGCCTTACGGAACTGTTAGAAATAGGAATTATTGCAATAGAACAACGCAGATTTCAGAATTCAGGAAACTCATTTCTATCTTTTCAGACCTCTGTACTTTCAAAATGACAATGTTTCGAAAACGTTTGTCGCACTGCAAATAGTACTTCAAAGCAGTACCCTCCTGTGCCTTCACCCCTTACACTTGCTTATTTCCTTACACTCATTATTTGTGATTCGTGTTTTAGAAACTTGAAAACGTTTCAGGGTGACTAATTTTAAAATCACCTAACGTACAAGGGCGTATCCAACTCAAAACGCAGAGTGGGGAGGATTTCTGAATTCAACCTATATCAAAGAGAATTGAATGTCATACACATTAGCTTTAAAATACAAATACTATTTATTTAAAAGAATCAATTTTTAAACAATAGTATGTGAGGATTATATGCAATTTTTCAACCACTTCTTTTACTAAATGTTCCATATGAAAAATTGGGTATCTGTCGTAACACTTAAAATCTTGCCCCAGCCTTAATATGCCCTTATATATATCCAGAGTGCTATCAATTATTGTCCTCTTCGTCATTTTTTCATTGTAACAAATTTTCTCGAGCACTTCAAAGTTGAGACGAAATGGAATGGAAAAAATACAATCAAAATACGCACTGGAATCTGTCTACGATGTAGTTTCCTACTTTGTCAAACGTTGGTCCCACGAGGCGTCACTTACTGCCACGAGTGATGTCATTGTTTGTCAGCCAATCAAACAGTGTCTCGAATGAGATGATGTGTCATTCCATTCTATAACTATTACATTTCGTATCAAAAGTAAAATTTTACTATTGAACAATGGTTTCTTTCATTGAGAACTCCCGAAAAATTGTTCTCAAACACTGGATGAAAAATTAGGAATTGAAAGAAACGTTTTAGAGAAGAGTATTCATTAAAGTTGTGGTATTTAAAGCATCACCGGACATTTATAAGATATCCTGATGAATTGAAAAAAGCAGGAAATTGGTGTAAACGAATAAAAGGTGGGAAATATGACGCGAAAAGAGCCAAGAGAGGATATTAAGGTGTCAAATAATGGACTCTCCACACCATGAGCAGCTTTTGGCAATCATTTCTTCACTCATGAAATATAACAAGGCATGAAATTTCTTCTACGACTAAAATTCTGCTGATCTGTTAGTAGTATTTAAAAATATCTCGCAATATTTGATTGTTCATGTCTCGTAAAAGAACGTTTTAGTTTGTGTGTGAAACAATGCAAAAGTATCCCATCGATTTATTTATTTCTTACTTGGATTTGTAAAGAACTAGTTTATCCTAGAATTTCCATAGGTTAGGTTCGACTTCTAGTTTGTTCGGAAGTATATCCATCCTGGCCCTGTTTTTTCTCCGGTTTTTCCTTCGGGTAGAGGTGGATTTTTTATAAAGACTCGCTAGGCTGTTGTCTAGAGACGGCTGTTATGAACGAATAACTAAACATTCAATATCACAAAAGTTGTACAGGGGCGCTAGTGTTTGTCAACTAGCTTGGGGAGGTAAAAGTGGATAATAAGATTCTTTACGGAATCGCTTTGATGAAAACATAAATCACATTACAAAAGTAAACAATACATATATTACTATAAACTACAATTGCAGAATTACATTACAATTGATAAATAACAAGGTTGATGCTGTCCGTTGTGGGCGGACAGCTACTTCGTGAAATACTTTCAACGAAGTTAAATGATTACAAAATGGCATGACTTCAAGTGAAGCTGCGGTTTTGTTTATAGGTTAAAGCAGAATGACTAAGTGATATAATGCAAAATTGAAGTATGACTTGGCGAGTCTATACAAAAAAAAAACCTTTCTTTCTTTGAGTTTTCAAAGAAGAGCCCCCCTTGCATCAACTAATGATTTACATACAGGTTATTTTTATTTTTTTTTGGTGGGGCTTTAGGGCTCGTCAACCATACAGGTTACCTACTGGCATTTGAGAAGGTTATAAAATAACCAAAAATAGTGCAGGATTTTAAATCAGTACCCTCGTCATAGGAGGGGATAAAATAGCATTCGTTAAATCAGTACCCTCTTCATAGGAGGGGATAAATTAAATGATTAGAATTCGAATTGAGACTCTGAAATCGTCAAGACGAATGTTCTCGTTGGTACGTGGAAATACTTAAAGCGCATCCTTCTTCTCAGTAGATAACGGCTGCTTGTGGCCGCAAGGTTGCGAGTTGATAGTGGATGGCTTCAGCAGGTGCATGGCAGTCGCTCTTTCGGACTGGTTACTGAAACATAGATAAGAGTATGAGCGTATGGGCTCGAAAATGTTGAAGTTCTGCGTGTTACACGAAGTAACAACATGACACTGAAATGATTCTGTTTTGAACGAGAATCATGTTCCAAAAAATCCAGTTACTCATTAACAGAATAACAACACAACACTAGAAATACACTCATCCCTACGAACGGGAGTCACGACGATAATACAACGAACTGCCTCATTCGAAGCAGAATGAATGGTCATGCGTAGCGGCCACGGCCAGTCTCATAGCAGTGGAGGAAGAGTGCTTGTGAACAGCAGTTTATATAGGGAGTTCACAGACTTTGTACATAGAAACATATTCTGAAATCGATTACATGGAACTTACATAGAAAGTTCGTTCATGAACCTTTGGTTATGTTGTGGTTGCATATATCGATATGGTAAACCTTTGGTCATGGTGTGGTTGCATATATCGATATGGTCGAGGCACTTGACACTAAATCGATCTTGAATCGATTGAAGTGATGGTTGATTAGCGCTCAATTTAAATTGACGCCAATAATAAACATGAATAAATATAAACAAATTGACATAGAATATAAACAATTATAAACAAATTAAATTGTTAATAATATTGTACCCTTACAAAGGTTTGGTTTGTAACAACGGCATCAACTGGAATAATTATTAGCGAATTTTGTGTTATTTAATAGTTACGAATTATCGACAATACTTTCCTAATGATTTATAGCTTGATAATAATAGGTACTTGTGAAATGAATTATGTTTTATTAAATACAATATTTTTTGTATTTGTTAATACTATAACACGTGTAGGACTATTTTTATCGTTAGGAGTATGTTGAAATGTTAAATCCGCCTCTGCCTTGATCGGAATTGATGGGATGGTCCCTTGCTTGCTTCCGGAGAGTAAATTACTTTATTATCCTCTTCTGCTTTTTTGACAATAAAGTTTATTATTAATAATATTATTATATCGTATTTTGAGTTTCAACAACGCACTTCAACGCATGAGCTGATGCACTGAACTGTACGTCTGTATATCATATGAAACGTGAACTCTTTAAAGTCTTCATTATTTGTCACGTACCCTGACATCCTTGAAAGGAGAGAATTGAGAAAGGTGCATAGAATGGAGAACAGGAAATTCCCTGTCCTAGGAGGACAAACATAACTACTGAAATGATGTTCCAGTAAAATAAATTATCTTTTATAAATTTGATTACTCAATATGCCCGGAATCTGGCAAATCATGTTATTTTATTTAGAGATCAAATTTAGCAGCTCGTTCTACTTAACATTTTTTCATTTACTAACCGAGCTACTCATTTCATAAACTTATACTGCTTTCGAAATGTTTTCGTTAAGAGCATTATTCTGAAGTTATGCGATGATAGGAGTTGATCTATTTATGTAACGCGTTTTTCTTGAACAAGCATTTACCTCTAGAATATAGATCAGTAATACAATTACTATCACTGTTTAGATAAGGAAGGCAATGTATACTTATGTTTCATTATCCAGTAATCGTTTCATTACCAATAAGAAAGCACTAATATTTACCTCTCTACAATTTCTCTCAGTACTAAGATAAGTAACAACAATATACAGAGTACCTATGGTTTTTGTAAATAAAATCTCACATTACGTGTGCTCAAATACGATCATTTTGGGAAATAAATATACCGTACTGAAATAAACATAACTAATAATATTGATTTGTCTCTTAGATACTAACGCCGTCCTACTAATTTCCTGAAAAGAAAAAACATAAATACGTTCAGTTCATAGCAAACGATTCACCTCTCTTCGACCTCTCAACAGTCTTCATTGTCACCGTCACAGTACTAAGTTGTCCGCCATCCTAACGCACACCATCTGCGCTGTACAATTACATAGGCCGTTGGCTATCACCGACAGCTGTGTAGCTCCTCCGAACAGCAGGCTAAGCTACCCCTGAGGCATATGCCGTACAGTGTGAATCGAGGATACCCAATAGTTTCTGGAATTGCAGTCCTGATTCCGTAAACTGTCAACCTTCAACGAGTGGTCGCCAGCTGCAGGAGAACACTCCTGTATTGCACGAACCTTCTCCGCCGTTCTCACCATACGACTGCGCCTAGACGTGCTTTCTCCACTCTTGTCGAATTGCGGCTTGCGAATGTGTGTCGTGGCGTGCCAACCACTGTGTATCGTCTAACTTTTGTGTCGTCGTCGTCCCAGTTTATTCCGCCACCATCGCCCACCGCCCCTGGCGTCCGTAATATTGGCTATCGCTGGCGGCGTTGTGCCAGGAATATTGATTTTCTCTAGTCCGTCCGGACTCCGGCGCATCCATTCAGATTTATCGGAAGGTTGACTAAGTTTGTAATACTTTATCAAGTATTATTAAATCTCATACTATCATAATGTAGTATTCACAGATGACGGAACCGAGACACTTAAGAAATGGAGGAGTATTCTGTTCTATCCGTGCGATCAAATTATAGCCACTGCCAATTACATTTCCTCAAGAAAATAGATTCATCGTAAGCATAGAAGGAAGGAATGCCCGATACGTATATTTTGTTATCAGAAGCGTAGAGTCTATTAACGACACTTTTTATGCAGACACTAGACCTGAACAGACATAAGCTGTCATTATATACCTCCTTATCATATCTCGACATCTTAATTAAGCTAGCGAATCTAATGTATCAGAATTGAAACTCAATGGCACAAACAATTTGAACCCGATTAGAGCATGAAAACAAATTGGGGCAGTAATATTTTAAACGTTATCGCGCTTTATCCTGACTAATATTTAGGCAATAGAAAATGTTTAAAACCTACATACTTTACTTTATTTATAAACATTTTCAGACATTCAATATAATATAGTGCTAATTCAGTTACCTTAACTAATCTTAAACGTTTCTCATTCCCTGAAACAATATCGTTCGAAGTTCTATCAGAGGTTAAGGATTATTTCACTCTTCTACATTTCCTCGACTAAAGATACAAATGTATCAGTCATCTATTCAAAAGCATGATACAACGACTTAAAAAGAGAATGAGGATGTTGAATTTCCCCAGTAAAAAGAAACGCGTGAAATATGTAACTTCACGGATCTCAGAAGATCAGCGCGCAAATAAGAATTACGTTGATCGAATAGCAACTAATCGATATAATGTCCATACAAAACGTGTGATCCTCCCAAAATTGTACCAACTGAAAGGTCAAAACCTAGGAGTGAAGGATAGACGTTTGGGTGTAACAGTTCAACTATTTCTCACAGAATCATGGTCTTTTCGAAAAGTTTATTGAGGTACAAATTTGTGTGTAACCTACACAGTTCATGTATATGAAATGTTTTCTTGAAGTGGGGGAGTAACTACAACGAAATCATTGCCCCTGTATAAAAACTAACTTACGTTACAAATACAATCATGGTTGCCTTTCATGTCTCAATAGATCACAATCTAGAGGACAAAAAGGAAGAAGCGTGAGTTAACTTTGATAATGGATTAAATTTCTCATATAACACCGTCTTCATAATTTTTGTATGTTTAGAAGAGGAAAAAAATTAATATGTTACAACTTCAGGATAGTGGAATCGTAATTATATTTGGTAG
This sequence comes from Laupala kohalensis, assembly GCA_002313205.1. NCBI lineage: Eukaryota > Metazoa > Arthropoda > Insecta > Orthoptera > Trigonidiidae > Laupala > Laupala kohalensis. Next base: position 92,898 of record NNCF01126922.1, on the reverse strand, counting down.
AAGAAACTACATCACGCTCATTTCATACTCTCGAGGAAAATGATATTTTTTCCACTCTGTAGTAAGAAGGGCGTGAATGCTTTATCTTGAATTGTCCCCTATGTTCACTATCCTATGTTCACACAAAGGAATATTTTTTTACCATTACTAGAAAAACGTTTATAAAAGAGAACTTTTCTGGATTTTTATCGAGACGACGTTTGTTTATCCGGTTTCTCTTTGGCTTCTTGGGAAACCTGACATTGAGACACAAGGAAAACAGTCAGTAAAAGTAGATGGAAAGTAATAAAAAGAACACAAGAAATGGATATTTGCAAGGAACTCTATTGTCTCTATTGTGTTGGATTGGAAGATCAACTCACTCAGGTCACTAAAGCGCAAATGACATTTTAAAGGGATTTCCATTGATCTTAAAGTTACTACTCCTGTGTTATGGTGAAACCTGTATAAATTATTTGAACACAGAAATATTTAATCGATATAAATTAAAGTTCCATCATACGCTGTATTTAAAAATTCTTTAGCAATAATACAATTCCGAGATGTTTCGTAGTTGTTTATCTTTTCTTTTTCTTCTTCTCAAATCTTGAACCCCTAATCATGTATACTGAAAATGATAGTCATTCAATAAAAGAAGGTTTATACTTGAACTACAATAATTAAAGAGCTACATCTAATTTTACCTCTAATACTTTATTTAGCAGAACTACCATCAAATAAATGATATTCCGTGCTCAGCATATCTCCATTCCAACCAGGAAAATAATGACAGTTGGCAATATGTTCGACAAAATTTCTCCAATGCTAATTAAATGCTTCGTCATAATATATTCTCTCGTAATCCACCGAAACTATTTCGATACAAGTACATTAAAAGTGTTATTCAGAATTTCCTCCTACAATATATAGTTTTAATTTGATTCCCGATACAGAAGATTTTTCGTTCAGTAATCCAAAAATTCAAATTGTAATTTTTATCCCTAGTCCAGTCTATTTTCATTAATTAAATATGTAGTCTACTATATTTGGTTGTATTTTTAAAATTTTTGTCACTCATTCTCATGTAACCCATTATATATTTCTAGCCTGATAATGATATATACTCTATTGAAATTTATCCTGCAAATATTGAAAAATGGAGAAAACACAATGTTCATACGTCCTCACAGAAAATGCAGAATGTGTGTTACAGAAAATGCGAAATTGATCATTTAAGAAAATTTGTTTGAACACAAAATTTTGAAGATTAAAAAATTAAGTTGTCGTATAAGCACATTAAAACATTATTCCTTGGAAATTTTACAAATGTATTATTCAGAACACAACAAATTCGTAAGGTTCAAGTTTATTATTCAAGTATATTGGCAAAGATTTAGTTTTGCAATCACGCAAAATATAAGAAAACTAGGAAGAAAATCAATTAACTTATTACATGATTAATTGCTCTGTGACCTACTTGCTTATTTTATATGGCTAGTAAACTGTAGTGCAATTTCTTCCCTGATCGTAGTTATACGACTGATTAAAATTAAGCGTGTCATAATAAAATGCATGAATAGGAAGGCAATATGTGATCCACATTTACTAATTGCTTATCTACCTACATTTTACTCTTATCGATTGTTGTATTTTTTACTCCATTTACAATTAGGACAAGAAAAATATGGTTAAAAAAAAGAAGTAATTGAATAGAGTTTATTTATTATGTTTCCAAGTTGTACATTTAAAAAAATATTATTACAAAACATTAAAGTAACCTTGTATTTTAAAACCACATTCTTTTATTGTACATGTTAAACTATTTCATTTATTATGTAAAAATTTCAACAAACCCATGCCTAAATATAATTTAAAAATACAATTTACTTCATCCGAAATCGCAACAAGGGATTATTTTGTCCAGAAACACATCCGGCGTCTTGAGGCCAGTCACATACTTCAAGTGTTGGATTAAAGTGTAAACCGGGTGGGCAGAAATCAAGTTTGGGTTTTCCATGGTCGCAACGACAGAACAATCCACAATCAGTTTGGTGAGGTAAATGAACAGTATGATCAATCGGGTCAACTGCAGGGCATGATCCAATAGCTGGGCAGTCATCATCGCAAGTACCGCCATTACTTTCATTACTACCATCACCTCCATCTCCAGAATTTCCTCCATCTCCTGAACTGCTTCCATCACTAGAATCTCCTCCGTTACCGGAACCTTCACCTTCTCCAGAACTTGAATTGCTGCTAGATTCGGTGGTTGAGCTACCTTCACTCGAATTTTCGCATGGACAATTCTCTGAACTATCGCTACTAGAACTATCAGACGAATCACTGCCGCTAGATCCTGCTCCACTTCCACTTCCTTCACCGCTTCCACTGCCAGAGCCTGATCCGGAGCCAGAACTTTCACTTGATCCTGATCCTGATCCTGATCCAGAACTACCTGAACCTGATCCGGAACTAGATCCCTCACTTGATCCTGATCCGCTTCCCGATCCACTATTGCTGCCCTCTCCACTTCCACTGCCAGAACTTGATCCAGAGCCAGAGCTTTCACTAGATCCTGATTCGCTGTTGCTTCCCTCTCCGCTTCCGCTGCTAGAACTTGATCCAGAACCAGAACTCTCACTTGATCCTGACCCGCTGCTAGAACTTGATCCAGAACCAGAACTTTCACTTGATCCTGATCCGCTTCCAGATCCGCTGTTGCTGCCCTCTCCACTCCCACTGCCAGAACCTGATCCAGAACCAGAACTCTCACTTGATCCCGATCCGCTTTCCGATCCGCTGTTGCTGCCCTCTCCACTTCCACTGCCAGAACCTGATCCAGAACCAGAACTCTCACTTGATCCCGATCCGCTTCCCGATCCGCTGTTGCTGCCCTCTCCACTTCCACTGCCAGAACCTGATCCAGAACCAGAACTCTCACTTGATCCTGATCCGCTTCCCGATCCGCTGTTGCTGCCCTCTCCACTCCCACTGCCAGAACCTGATCCAGAACCAGAACTCTCACTTGATCCCGATCCGCTTCCCGATCCGCTGTTGCTGCCCTCTCCACTTCCACTGCCAGAACCTGATCCAGAACCAGAACTCTCACTTGATCCCGATCCGCTTCCCGATCCGCTGTTGCTGCCCTCTCCACTTCCACTGCCAGAACCTGATCCAGAACCAGAACTCTCACTTGATCCCGATCCGCTTCCCGATCCGCTGTTGCTGCCCTCTCCACTTCCACTGCCAGAACCTGATCCAGAACCAGAACTCTCACTTGATCCCGATCCGCTTCCCGATCCGCTGTTGCTGCCCTCTCCACTTCCACTGCCAGAACCTGATCCAGAACCAGAACTCTCACTTGATCCCGATCCGCTTCCCGATCCGCTGTTGCTGCCCTCTCCACTCCCACTGCCAGAACCTGATCCAGAACCAGAATTCTCACTTGATCCCGATCCGCTGTTGCTGCCCTCTCCACTCCCACTGCCAGAACCTGATCCAGAACCAGAACTTTCACTTGATCCTGACCCGCTGCCAGAACCTGATCCAGAACCAGAACTCTCACTTGATCCTGATCCGCTTCCTGATCCGCTGTTGCTGCCCTCTCCACTTCCACTGCCAGAACCTGATCCAGAACCAGAACTCTCACTTGATCCCGATCCGCTTGATCCAGAACCAGAACTCTCACTTGATCCTGATCCACTTCCCGATCCGCTGTTGCTGCCCTCCTCACTTCCACTGCCAGAACCTGATCCAGAGCCGGACCCTTCACTGGAGCCTGATCCACTGTTGCTTCCCTCTCCGCTTCCGCTGCTTGAACTTGATCCAGAACCAGAACTCTCATTTGATCCAGATCCGCTGTTGCTTCCCTCTCCGCTTCCTGATGACTCGCTGCTTCCACTGCCAGAGCTGGATCCAGAGCCAGATCCAGATTCACCACTACTCTCACTTGATCCTGAACTGCTATCTTTTGATCCTGATCCGCTCTCTGAACTACTGCTGCTCGCGCTGCTTTGACTGCTTTCAGATTCCTCACTGCTTCCTATGAATATATTTTTATTTGCATTATTAATAGTTATTATCTCTTTTAAGAGACTTGAAATTGATTCTTAGTGTGTATGTTTGTATATAATAGATTATAGAATATTTTATGATGAGTCGTTCTTTAGAGCACGGGTTCGTTTCCTGCCTTCATCTTCTGTTTTGATTCAATATAACAAAAATAATTATGATTTATAGTAAATGGGAACATTTTATGTTAGCTGTATACCTTCTTTATTTGTCATTTTTATACGGCATAATGAAATATTTGAAATTAATTACGAATTATGTATTGGGCTAAATATTTTATCTCTAACATTTATAATGTGTGTTTTAAATACAAATCTTCTGTGGAACCATGAAATATGGTCACCAAGTGATGTTTATCATTTTGACATCTTAATTATATTATGGGAATATATTAAAGCGACATCAGAAATATCTACCGAAAATGTACGTGTGGTCCACCATGATATAATGGTTATTTTTGTTACCTCGTAAGTGTACAATCTTGATTACTTTGAAACGTGAGAAAGGAATATATGTCAATTAGAAGCAAAAATATGTTCTCTCTCGTGATAATTAGACAAGTTACCAGTAACATTATGTAGGGAAACTGATACATGTGAATATTTGAGCATTGACAAATTGTGTCTAGCGGCAGAAAGTTAACACTAAATGGAGTTGTACTCACAAATAGTTTCCCGTTTTCTTGTTACATACAGAGAATGTTTCATTGCATTGCACAAGATTGCATAAATTATTAATAAAATAACGCAGAATACTACGTCGACAAATGGCGTAGTTGTATAAAAGTCAAGCTGATTAGTGTTGCGTGAAAAATTGCAAATTCTGATAATCGTGGTTGCGGGGAAAATTTCTGAGTAGAATAACTTTAATAATTACGATATTTTTTAGTTATTGTCAAGACAAAAAACAGAAGTACCAAAAATGACGTGAATTTTAAAGGGTGTTGTTGGAGGAAAAAATCGTAAGTTTTAAATCACTTCAATTATTCAACTCCCAGTTTCAGGACGTGATACGAGAAAAAAATATTCAAAAAATGACTTCGATGATTAGAAATATTGGATGGAAATAAATCTTAAAGGATGAATCCTTACATATAATTTAGAAAGTAAATCGACACTATACGAATCACGTTATAGACAAGTTCATTTGTGAATAAAGAATATAAACGGGGAATCAAAGAGAGTGAGATGATTAAGATCAATTCTTATGAATCAAACTGAACAACAAACAAAGTATGGAAATAATTATTTATATGATATGAAGAAATTCGATACTAAGTTTAAATCACAAAATACGAAACAGGTAATTATTCCTTCCAAAGTCAGACGTTCTAGTACACCCCCTGTTTTACATATCCAATATATAAAATAGTTTTATTGTGATAATTTTATTAGTTAATATTAAGTAATTTAATACTATTATTCAATTCTATAATAAATATTATTCCTTTATATCATCCATTCCATAATCAATTTGAAAAAAGCGTGGCGTCCTCCAAATTTGTAAATGGTACTACATCGAAATAATTGTTAATTATCCACATGTTTTTATAAAATAATATACATTGAAACAATTTGCTAAAATCTTTTGAATAATATTATTTTTTTATAAATTACGTCCTTCGAGTACTATGATTTGCCCATTCCGAGACATTCGTACTTGTCATTATTTTTTACCTCGTATTATGTTATCAGGGAGTTTGGTGTCACTTAAATAAACCTAGTATAAATGATTTGATTTAAAGATGTTCTGAAATTCTAATTTACCTTCATTCAATAGTGTTTTATCCATTTAGGTTTGGGAGGAGGTAGGAAAATCGTGTTAATAGTAATTCTTATTAAAAGCATATTTAGTTGTGATTACGAAATATATCATCTTGTTTAAAGCAAAAAAATTGAATTATTCTAAAATTTTGTATTTTTGATTTGACTGTATGCATTTTGAGAAATCTCTGCAGTAAATACCGAATATGCGTAACATAAATACCCTTAAAACACAATTTTGTAAATTAAACACTTATTAGCATTTGATGAATTCCTATTATGTTCAATACAAATAAGTTACATGTTTGAAAATAAATCCCGGGGAAAATAACATTATTTCATTCAAGTTATATTTATATGAACGATAGAATAAATCATAACTTTCAATTATCAGTATTTCAGATCGCTTATTTGAACTATTCTTTAATTTATTTTATTGTTTAATGAATGTGATTGCATTGCATCAATTGTCGTGAAATCACAAAACCATTTTATTCCAGTGAAATGATTGGTAATGATCTAATCATCTGACTACTGTAGAATCAATATAACAGACTGAATAACTTACCGCTGCACGTACAATCCCCTGCTTGCTTGCACTTTTGACTTTTCCCATCAAACACTTCTCCAGGTTTGCATGGGTGCAGAGAAGGACGCAGGCTATAGAATGCTTCGTCGTCTGACGGATGAGGCAACGACAGAACATTGATGTTCAGTGGGTCCAACATTCCACATTCTTCAGGTCTAGTTTGCTTGCTTTGTTTATTTGAATTAGGCCAGTCGCATATTTCTTCCTCAGAATTGTACTTTAGACCCTTCGGACACTTTCTAAGTTCCGGCACAAAGTCGTAGTATTTCGTGGCGTCACTAGGATGGGGAACTCGTGTGAATGTCCAACTGGCGATATCTGACAAGGAGCATGTCAATGCAGAATAACCTGATGCTTGACGATTCACATGAATCTTGCGAGCTTCGGCCGCTTTCTCATGCATCCCCGGCCGATACCAAGAACGGTCGGCGGCAAATGCATGGGTGATCAGGAGACAAACTCCCAGAGCACTGAACGTCGTCAACCCTGGAAAATGATCAGAACGAAATAAACTTGCGCGTTCTGTGAAATATGTGTAAAACTATAAGATCTTCAAACTCTGAATTTTTTTCATCACTTTGTGATCTATTGCGTTATGTTTCTACTAACCTAGAACGTCTTAAGTATATCGAATATTTTGCTAATACTACGTTCAATGCCGCGTTTTCATTTCTTTAATTGGCTTTCTTAACGTTTTGAAAAATATTCTCTATTTATTACTACTATTGCTATGAATTCTAATACCAACAAGACGAAGGTTCTTGAATAAGTTTAAATAGACATAGCTTCCGGACAATCCGTGAGATCCAGTGATGTAGCAATAAGTACGTATTTACGAAAACGCAATTGGTCGAGACACGATATTTTGAGACTGCAGTGTGATAGAGCTCTGAAATATAACGCTCTTCCTGCGACTCACAAAATAGTGTACAGGTGTGAAATTTTAACATGCGTTACAAATTATCGATATTTTCATACGTTCGCTTTAAAAGAAACGCTGCATTTTACTTTATTTTATTATTTTTATGAATAGATAAAATCTAGGAATTTACCAATTTCCTCTAACATTTTAGCTACCTTCTGGAAGCACCGGTCACAATGGTTTTTAGTCCGGCACAACGCAGATGTGAGTTAATTTTTTCTACTATGTTTAATTAAAACATTGTACAAATATATTCGTTCTTTATATAAATCTCTTTAATTGCGGTGAACCTCACCGCCGGGTAACATATTAATTATGTTATGTTAAATGAAAACGGGAGACGGGACGGAGATTCGAACTCGGGACCTTGAACGGAATGGTGCCGATCAACTTCATACGAGAAGCGTAGTCTCTACGAGGCCACCTCAGAGGTCTTTGGGTCTCGCAAGTTGAATGAAAATGGACGACTACTCCGGGAGGAGAACGGGATGGCTCTGTTGGTAAGCGCACGAGCACGCTGCACTCAAGGTCCGGAGTTCGAATCTCGGCCCCGTCTCCCATTTTCATTTAACGTAATTAATTCGTTATTTATTATTTCAAACTTCATTCAAATCTCTCAAATTCTTTGATCCATATGAAAGTAAGTTTTAAGCAATAGTACAAAATATTTTCGAATATTTAAACAAGTTAAATTCGAAAACCAATTAATATTTTGGGATAATGTAAAGTTCTACTCTTGGTAGTGTATGTATGTATGTATCTCGTTTCGGCCAGCTAAGGACCACGAATGACAAGTGCCAGTGAGGCTCAGTTTATGTGTGAGTTTACTCACTAGACTCATCGTGAATTTTACCGATATCGGAGAAACAGCGTCTAGAAAGGATCCAGATTGCTGTATCCGAGTATTACAACTGCGGTTGTTAGTCGCAGAGAGTGAACTTTTCATACATCACAGCCATTTAAACTGAGACATGGAAATGAAAAGCTACGAATTTCTTGCCCCACCTGGGAATTGAACCCGGAATGGCTTGGTGATGAGCGATCACGCTAACACCGTAGTCACGGAGGGGACTACACTTGGTAATTTTGTATTTCTGTTATGTATTTCTGCCTATCTCTTATATGATTTCTATATGTATTTTTTATGTATGCTGCCACCGAGTTAAAACTCAACTGCAGTTATGAATTCTGTTCTATCAAAGCAGTTGTATTAAGAAGTTAACAATTAAATCGATAAATCCTGAAAAACATTAATATTCGTTTATAGTAACGAAAAGAGTAGTAAACCAAAACTGAAAGCGTGAAATAATTAAATTCAGTAAAATCATATATTCTATACTCAACAGTATTCAAGCATACATACCTTTCATGATGAGATGGAGTTGAGATCCAGATTGTGGATGCTTCCTTCCCCACTTTTATAGTCCTTATCACAAATCCTCAAGCAAGTGAACAGAGAGTCCCCTTCCCTCCACTTTACCCAGTGTCACCAAGTGACATGCATCATAATGAACTCCTTATCTGTGAGCCATGTCAATGTTTATCATAATGTCTTGAAGAAATTCGGATCAAGATTTATTTTTCCATCAATTCCAACGCTTCATTGTGTATGTCTGACAGTCCGTGCAAATCTCAGGACTTATCATAATTTTCTTTCGTGATAAATTCATTAATCAATTTAAAAAATCAACTTTAATATTCACACCTGTCTCAAAGCACTTCATAGGATGATTAGTTAAAGGACAAATAGTTCTTTCAATGCGTACTTATCAAGTTTTCTTGTTTTTTATAATATTATTTTTATTTGATCTCCATCTGTACATGGTTGTATCTCTGTAATTGCATGCATATCTCTATAAGTCATTTCTGATCCGCAATTTTCTTCAATTTTTCTGAGGGTAGTTTAATAGGAATTGGTGGCAATGTCACTTGATCACATCCGGAGAGAAAACAACGCAGTTTCTAACTACTTCCTTCCCAATAATTTAGTATTATTTCTTAATAGATAAAATGTTTGTAAGAATATGTTTTAATTAAAAATAATAAGAAATTATTTCAAAAATAATTATTTCTGGGATAAATTTTATTACATCCTCAAGAATGTTTAAGGAAAAGTGAGTGTTCAGATATTTGAAACTATATAGGACTAGGAATATTTCACTTAATTTAATGAGAGCAAATAAATTATTGTTGGAATCCATTGCTTCAATATAAATATGCCAGTTTACGGATGAATGTATCAACGGAGAAAAATTATTAAGAAAGAGTACTCTTAGAAATCTCTTAAATTGCGGTGAATTTCATCGCCAGGTAACAGATGTTATGTTGAATGAAATTGGGAGACGGGACTGAGATTCGAACTCGGGACCTTGAGAATTGCAGCTCATGCGCTTTCCATCTGTGCCATCCCGTTCGCCTCCCGGCCCCGTCTTCCATTTTCATTCAACTTGTGAGACTCAGAAACCTCTGAGGTGGTTTCGTAGAGACTACGCTCCTCATATAAGGCAACTCCCTTAGGAAGTACTTTTTTATGGGTCGTATTTTCCAATTCTGGTTCACAAACACACAGAAATCTCCCGTCTCCCATTTTCATTCAACATAACATAATTAAAGAGTACTCTATATGTAAATGAAACGATCGTAAGCTCGTTCATCTAGGCAACATAGATGTTGTTTTTATTGGATGTTTTTCTTTTTTAAACACACTAAAAACCTTAATGAGAGTTGTTACTTCTGAATGTAATCATTTAGTCTTCATGAAACTATGAGAGAAGTATAAATGATTTGAAATCCCTAATGGGATTTTTTAGATATAATTTGAATTTTTGTCGTTTCCATTTTATTGGCCTCTAGGAAAATAACTATTCAAAAGACCACATTACGCGTGCAGCATGTGAGCGTTTCATAAGTCGTACTCCACACCTCCCTCCGCTTTATGATGTCTAAAATTAGTCCCATCACTTTCACATTAATTTTACATTTCGTGGTGTCTGCTTTATTTCTCATTATCAGTCACAGTCAAACAATCCACACATTTCAAAAGGGATATGAGAATGTTAAAACCTCAACTAGAAAACAAAACTAGAGTTCTATCTTGTGATTTGTAATCAACATTAACTTAACTAGCAATATTCTCGATTTATAAATAATAAGTTATTATGAAACCAAACGATATATTAGGATTATTTTGCCAAAAGTATTCAACTGGTACCTAGAAATACTTATCTTCAGTCTAAATTAATTATGTTTATATTTGAATTTGAATAAATATTTTCAAAACCGCATGTTTTCAGAAATATGATTGGTTCTTTTTTTTCTTCAGAATGTGAGGAATGGAAAGAAAAGGTATTGAAATAACCTACAAAATTCAGAAACTAAATCTCAAAACAAAACCACAACCCCTACATAGTTTTGTAAGGTTACTCATAGCCAGTTGATAGAGATAAAACATCAATTTCAAATACAACTAATTTTTTTAGTCTCGCTAACCATTCATGGTATTGTTAACTTTTAACTACATAGCAATCATCTTCTGTAAACTTACTCCAAACGAGAAAAAAACTTAAATATAATGTGAAATAGTGTTAAAAATATTCAATAAATATTCCATCTTAGCATTTTAGGTAAATCAACTAAAATACAAGTTTGTAGCCAATTTTAAGATAGTCGATGGTTTTGGACGATCATTAAAAGAATGACACATATTTAAGAGTAGACCGTGGGTACAAGGAGTCATTCAAATCAGCGTTATTTTTAGCTCCATACTCGCTTCTTATTTTCATTTTTCATCTGACTAAGGAGAGTAATTAAATAAGAATATATAAAATACAACAACAATTATTTCAAATTGCAGTATACATATAATTGTTTTTTCGGTTTAAAACTTGGCCAACGAAGTTTATTGTCAAGTAATCAGCAATTTCATCAAAACTTAACGACGAACATGTTTTCGAGGTTTTCGTACTAAGCTGTATTATAAACGAAATTGTAAATAACGTACACAGATCTTGAATTAAAAATTAAATAGTTCTATCGCTTTCTAAAGTACGTAATTAGTCCAGGAAATTGCATGTTCTGCATTTGGGAAGGTAAGATAATTATCTCACTGGGAAATTATACACCTTTCGGGAGTCGTATGAGGTAAGACCAAAAATCGGACACTTTATTCATGTAAAAGAAATTAATTAATTGGAACAAACCGAATCCAAATAATCATAGAAAACAACTACTTTAGAAAAGTTCCGATTTATTTCTGGCGAATGAATGCAAATTCTAATGAAAATTCTGGAACTAGCTTTTAAGAAATCTTCAAAAGTGCTTGTACACCATCAGGAAAGTTGAGCCGTACATCATTTTGGATTTAAATTTTGGAAGATTTCTTTAAGAGAGAATATTCCCAACGAGGAAAGAAAATGTTCTAAACGATTATAAGTTTAAAACTGTTTTCCAAAGTGTGTTTGCGTGGAAAGCATCGTCCTGGGGAAGAAATTATTAATTTTTTACTCTGCGTTGTATGAAGCTTCTATTATGATAAAGATGACTGGCTAGACATAAATTTGTTTGTCTGGCAAAAACCGCGTCTCAGTAGACAGAACTACCAATAGTTCAGTCATCCTGCTGCGGCTTACTACAGGGCAATGTCATAGTCGTACAGATCTAAGTCGGGGTCATACTCTGTAGCAGAGTGATGTCTGTACAACTTTGATATTGCCCAGTATAATACCTTTTTAGTGTCAAAATGAAGATAAAACACGACCAATTGCATGCATCACACTTGAAATTAAATTTCATAACTTGAATTCCGATTATGATCGAACTTATTCTGCTGAAAAGATAATTAAATATGTATTGTTTTAAATTGTCTATGGATACATTTAAATGTCCAGATAAGAGAGCACAATTTATGAAATACATTTTGTCTTTCAACAATGATATCATCTGAAACAGCACAATAATCCAGAGAATTCACATACTCAAAACTAAAGGTCACAAAATGGCATTATTTATTTTCTTTACTTCTTTTAATATTTGTTAAAATAATAAAACTACTAAAACCGATATTTAAAGTAATTAATGCTCAGAATTTCACAGCATCATAGGTAAAATAAGATAAATTTAATTCAAAATATTGAGAATAAGATGAAGTCTGATTTGGCGTGTAATTCGAAATTAGCCGGAATATCATAAGAAGTCCTTCAGTGAGTTTTTCTTTTATCTTATAAATTACGTAGGTGTCTCCATTATACTGGGAAATATGAAATTCTTTAAAATACGAAAAAGATAATTTATATAAACATGGCAAATAAGTAATCGAGCTTCTCCTGCAGTGGTTGCAGAATGAGTCTCAAATTTCATGTAATTAGAAGCAAATTTCTTGACTTTAGACAGACGAGGACTACAAGCGTTTTGACGTCAATTGTCGTTGTCAGAAGGATATCCAAATGAATGACATTTTTACAATAGGTTCGTTTTTTTTATTTATGACATTACAATGTTAACGTGAATGATTAGATGTATCAGTGCAACAGAAATGAGATATGTGATTGACGCCTAGTCGTTTTATCACCAGGTCTATATCACAAAGATTTTTATCAGTGCATACTGTAGTTTACTCGTCTTGTGCAACAGGTGTCATGTGGGCGAGTCTTGATTTTATCAGGAACATTTTCTGTTTCGCACATAACATCAAATCAGTTTTGTATCATTGTCAAGTTAATTAAAACGAAAACACGTGTAAAAATAACGCGCAGATGTGTCACATGTCATGAAGGATGATCAAAGATATTAGTATCATATTTTAAAACACAAATACTCCAAACAGGCTGTCACGTGTGAAAACTGAAAAACTTACCACTTCTAATACATCATATTTTCTCACACTTACCCTTGTATTCGCCAATTTTTTTGATAAATGATCTCATTTTAACAACGTCTATTATCCCAATATACAACAATATTCCTTAGTAATGGGTACAATTACTAGTGTGCCACAGATAATAGTGCTGTCACATTTCATTTCAAAAAGTCATTTATTAACATTTAAAAAATAAGATTACAGTTGCTATTAGAAGCAAGAGCTCAGATTCCCTATGAGCTCTAATACATCAACACTCTAATGAGTTTGCCGGATCCGCGCGACGGCTGCCCTGTCTGCCAAAAGTCCNCTGTCTCTTATACACATCTAGATGTGTATAAGAGACAGCCCTACACCTCATGAACTCCTGTAGGGATCTGATATTTGCCACATACAGATTTTAAAGAGAAAGCAATAACACCATCCTCACTTGATGGTTTTGGGAGGAAAACCAGGAATCCTAAAACATTTACGAACTTTTCTACCTCGCTAATATTAATGATGATTTATCCCCAAGAGGGTTGCGTGCAAATGTCTCCATTTTACACTTCTCTCTTTTCTTTATTTCCCAGACTCGTTATATAAGTTTCCCCACCATCTACGACTCTCCTGTTGCAAAAATGTTGTAATTCTAAAAAGAAATGTCTTAATTTGTCGTCATATGTCCCAATTTGTACCCTTTTTTCCCTAACCTCTCCGTCACCCATAACGGAAGAAGGATGTGTTCCCAGTTATTTTTTTCTGCACAAGAAAAGCTAATCTCCTCATCTAAGAACCTAAGGTGAACCCCCAACTTAAATTTAATCATCAATTAATAATACAGACTTGAAAAAAATGCACAAACTTGATGTGACCCAAAACGCTTTTTACCTCCGAGGTTAGTTCATCATTGTCGCATTCTTGGCGAAAATTTACATCCCTTCATAGATTCATTTTGGCTGTAACGCCCTTGTATCTCACTTACGTCAATACGTTTAACCTAACTACTGAATAGAACGCTTTCTCAATATCTAAAATGCTCAATACAATTTCCCCCATTTTACGTTAATTTCTCTCATATTAAAGCCGTCATGATGTATTAAGTGGAGTGTATTTAGTGTATGGTCACTTTTCCTTCTTCCATCCATCCCGTAACTTATTTGTGCTCCTTTGACTTACGGTTTGAATTTTGCGTGTTGCTTTCGGGACAATTGAATATAATAAATTATTATTAATATTTGTGTAAATATTATACTTATTAATAGGCAACACATACTCGCTAAATTGAAAATTTGTTAATAAATTTTTGAATATAAACTTAAACAAATTGATCATCAAATACCATACGGGATGAAAGTTACAGGAATTTAATTTTTTGAAACCAAAATAACGTTGAAATTTCGCCTGTATCGTATAGTACATCGCTGCGCGCAGCAGTACAATAAAATGTATGTCTTAAAATTACTTTTTGTGAAGTGAAAATGTTTATTGTGCGATTAACCACTCAAAAGAATTATTTGTAACTGTACATTATTATCATGTTTAGACCGTTCTCTCGACTCCTATTGTGTTTACATATGCTCTACCGATTTCGAAACACATAGGTGATAATACATTATTATTTTATAAACATTGTGATAAAGTTTATTAATAATGGGCATGTTCATAATTAAACAAGAATTTGTTAAAATTTAATTGAGAAGTACTTCACAGAAATGAAATTGCGGGGATTTAAAGTTTAAAAGCAGAGAAATCAAGGATCCGCAATACTTTTTTATGAAAATTGGATAAAAAGAAGGCTTAAGTTCCCGGATAATTGATTTATAAATTATTTACCTTTCGTGCTTAATTGCATTATTATATCTTGATTTTAAATTTGACAATACTTTCTCCCAAACTATCTCTGTTACCTCCGCGATGAAAAACAATATTTACTATTTGAAATTAAATTTATTCCATAAGTTGTGACAAAACAGCAATATAGACTTACAGTTTTCAATTATAAGTGGTATCAATGAAGCAGTATTACGATAATCACACTAAAAATTTAGACATTCCTGTAAGGTTTTTAGTCATTAACTTAATATTTTGTATTCCTATCGAGCGTTTACTTCTATC
>NNCF01126922.1:29257-76038 GCA_002313205.1 Laupala kohalensis | reverse complement strand
TCATTCATTTTCATTCTTTACCTGACAGAAATTTCCGACATTCAGAGATTCAGAGACGATGTCGGCCATGCCATCAAAAACGTTCTCAGAAGAAATTTAATCGTTGGGAATCCGGCCGGGATGCCATTATTTAATCAGTGAATGACAAATTTCATATATTAAATGGTTTACATATTTGTTAGTAACACTCATTTATTTTGTATAAATTTCAATTATAATTTTATTTAAAAATTTTATCTGAATAATCAATTCAAATTTAACTCAATATCATAATCACTGAAAATTTCAATTAATTTCAAACAAATACATTTAAGAGAGAGAACAGTATGTTACTGGCAAAGTAGGAAAACGCATTGTGCACATTGCTTAGGCAATGTGAACATTGCCTAAAACCATCAGACAAAGTAGGAAACAATTTTCATTTCCAGCATTGCTTAGACATTGTTAACAATACCCAATGTAAAATAGGCAAAGTAAGTTCACCACGAATACATCAACTCTTTTTCCGTTATTCAACTGCTGAAGCGGTATAAACAAACAGCAATTATTAAAATTCCTTGCATTATTAGTGTTCTCTACAGTTTCTTCTTTGGTAGTCTTTCTGTTTATGATAATGCTAGTTAAAGAGAGTTCATTCGTTCAGCAATGGAGAATTAAAATACCCCTAAAAAGTTAATAAACCGAAAATTAAAAAAATTGTTTAATATAATTATAGCGCTTTGCAAGAATTATATTCCGCTCGCACTACACAGCGAAAAACCAACAATGTTTTGTTTTAACACATTACCATCACACATTTAAATGTTGTCAGATGGTTTGAAAGTATCTCGTCAACAAGCTAACTCCTTCCTTATACCCTCACCAAAATTATAAGTCGGTGGAAGAGCAGACCGCATGGCCTCGCCGTCAGACGTGAAATGCCATAAATAAATAGATAAATAAATAAATAAATAAACAGATAAATAAATAAATAAATAAATAGATAAATAAATAAATAAATAGATAAATAAATGAATAAATAAATAAATACATAAATGAATAAACTAAAAAATAATAAATAAATTAGTGTACCAGTCATAATTGTCAAAAGTCAAAACTGTTTATTAGTAAAAACACGGAGAAATTATAGAAATAATAATTTTTGTGCCATTTTAAACTCGACTATTTTGTAATACTAGCTTTGCCTGTCTTTCGTTATGCTACCTCAATAACTGGATAATGACCACAATGCCTAGGTAAAGTGGGAAATGTGATGAATATTTCCTATTCTGCCTAATAGCTTCAGGCATATTGCCTAGGAATTGTTCACAATACCTGAATTTCCCACATTGCCGATAACATATGCTCGATTTATTCAAAACGAATAGTTTCATCACATCACTAATTTTAAGTAAACGAAACGATGCTAACCTTTTAAAACTCGATGTACTGTCTATTACACCATGAGCAATATTATACGAAAAAATATTTCCGAGTGTTACCTTACATTTTGCTACTGATACTTTATCGTACACGTAAACGTGCGATTTGGAATAAAAGTTAAATATGTGATTACTGGAAGACTTTCTTTTTTCTGGTAGTATGGTAGTAAATAAATGAGGGTGGAAAGTCTGTGGTTCGAATCCTGAAGGGAATTTTTATTTTTCTAAACAATTAAATACTAATTAACCATCGAATGGAAGGGGAACGAATAAACAGTCCCATAGAGATAATGTGAATCTTTTGATATATAATTAAGAACTGTATTTGTAATTTATGAATATTATTTCCTAAGCTTGAGTCCGTAATATAAAATCTCTCTCTGTCTCTCGAAAATCCCATTTTGTGCTGCTTTTGTTGTCAGTGATGTCAATCGACAACCTCACTCTTATTTTACCAGTGATTCTCGTGCAGCGTCCATAATAGTGACATCATTCCAATACAATCAACGGCGAATTCAGAATACCATCTCACACTACTAGGTTGGAAATAAAAGTCCAGAGATTGTAGTAGTTTCGGAATTAGATAGACACTACTGCAGCATTAGATAGTACTATTCTGACGGTGAATCCATGGTTAGTTCTGATTTATTAAGTCAATTGTCGATAAAAGATTTATTTTTTCAAATATTTATGGTTAATTCAATTTTCTTAGTTCTCAAATTTTGTTATTGCAACCATTAATAGTAATAATGATACTTGCTATTATATTTTTTACTATATTCATAATTAAGAATAAATAAATAATCATTTCTCATGAAAATTAGAGTTGGTGAGATTGAATTTTGTTATTCAAATATTTTGTTATTCAAATTAATTTTGTTACATCAAAACAAGAATAAAATGTATTTAAATATGTCTGCACGAAAGTGGGGGTGGAGTACGCATTTTCCAAGGAGTGCAATGCTGGTGCGGGATAGAATGAGCAGAGATTTAATATGAGAAAGAAATTAATTAAATAAGAGAGATGATCCAATTACACACGATCAAAATATAATTTTGGGGTCCCAATTATCCCCCGTGGCAATAATGAAACATCTAACTTCCAAACTCGAGGGCACCCTAGAGTAATGTCATTAAATTTGCATTCTAATTGGAATAACTTTATGGACAAACAATGAAAGTGAAAAATTAGATTCAACGAACTAACTAAAGGCTATTCTCCTCCAATTCACTGAAATAACTGAATTGTAATGAAATAAGAATCATAAATCCTTGTTGTTTTTTCAAAACGCGATAAATACGCGTGAAAAATTTACGAAATTATTAAGTGGATCAAGCTTGTGATGAACAGATGCCACAGTATACAAGGATATATAGTTTGTTTTGCACGGCAATTGAGCGTAGCTGGGTTGCGGATTGAATAGAATTTATAAAATATTACAAATAAAATAACGTTTAAAGGCAAGATATATAAAAAAATAACTCATTACTAGAAACAGTATTATTATTCAAAAGAAGTAAAATCATTCAGGAAGATCACTCTCGCTCTCTCGTACGTTCAGATATGTTCTCACGAAAAATTTGAGTTTCTAAAAATATCATAACTACGTAGAAACTGACGTGTGTGCTTCTGTAACAATAAAGTCCCTCCAAGCAGGAGAAATTCGCTGTATCTTCCCCATGGGTACCGTTTCCAAGGAAAATAACCGATGGAAATGGCACTCTAATTTCGTGTTGGTGGTAATATTAATTTTCAATGAATGAACAGTTTTATTAAATAGATTCCATTGAAGCATGAAGCAAACATTACTCAATTGCGTTAAATTTAATAGCAATTTCCATATTTTCATTGCGAAAAATAAAACCAACCATTTTGGCTACTGTATGGCAATTACGTCTTTAAATGATGCAGAAATAAGCTATTTAAAACCCAACAATACCGCTGATATTACCGACTCTTTCCTGCGTCTATTATTGACGACTTAAAATCAAATAACGCGTGATTAGATAATTGCGTGATTTATGTCTTTACAGAATTTATTCCAAAGCTGTTACATATCGATGGGAAGTGGAACACCATTATTAAAAAACTAATATTTAATGTATTTTTCATTCAGGTGGTATGAGGGCTATATCTTCGAGAGGTCATCATTTAAGCTAGTGCAATGTAGAGAAAGCGTTGAGATCGTTTTAAGATTCTGTTTACACAGTTATCAAACTAATTTTTCATGCTTTAAGGAATAAGCTTGCCTTGTCTACGGGTCAGTCATGTGACTTTCATTAACCCTGCATAAATAACAGATAATCTACGATAATTTCCATGAAGAGAACATAATTTTTTTTTTTTATTCCTTCGCTTTCGAAATTCATGATATCAGTGGAATAGGGTGGGATAACGCTCTCCCATAAAGTACATAATCAAATATATAATTATCCATATAGATATTGTGTGTGAATACGCAAACAAATATTTGGAAAAACATAAAAAGGACAATTTTCATTTAATTTCGAGGGGGCGGGGAATTGATTCCCCCTGGGTAAAAGTATGATTCACTTCCTCCAGTGAGTAAATTTTCGAAATACCTTAAAAGTTGTTTGACAAGGGCATCTATCCTTTATCTATCAATAACCTCATGATTATTTTCAGCACATCTCCAGATTTAAATGAAGAATCATCATTTTCTTCTCCATCTTCTCATCTCAATGACATGGGAAAATAATAAAATTAATATCGGGTTTGCACCATGTTTACTGAAATATATTTCCATTTCTTTTTTTAAAAAAATTCGGGTCATTATTCCCAGGATTCAGCACATGATGAAATAAATGAAAAACAGTTTCTTATTTTTATATAATTTCATGACATTCTGTGAGACAACTTTCCTTACTGATGTACATATTATTCATATTCACAATTTACATTGTAAGGATATGAATTAATTTAATATTAATCATTATTACATATTACAAAATTGTAGATGACTTGGAGACCTGGTTCCCGGGTTGCATCTACACCAGGTTCACTCTAAACAAGGAGTGCTTCAGGGTAGATGCGACCGAGACGGAAAAATTTGTTCGTACAGCATTCACATCTCAGCAAACAACGCGTCCAGCTGAATGCGACGACACTGTGGCAGGAAAGCTCTCGAGATCCATTGGACCATTCCGCGTATATTCGCTTTCCTACCCACGTTGGCACTTCACGAGTCGCCACCGCAGCTATTAATAGCCCGAAGCGTTATCTGACTGAACATTTTTTTTTACGGAGTCATGGACCGAGGAACAAAGTGAAAAAATTGGTCGATCATTTTTGGGGGACAAAATCAACACGTTTAAAGACACAAATCAAATTATCAGAAATAAAAATGCCGTGTGTGAGTAAATCAACTTTTACAATCAATTCTCTCTAAATTATTAAATTGATGAAAGAAGTTATTTTCTTCTTCGCGAGAGAACACACACTCCACATCTCGCACAATTCATTTCATGGAGAATAATGTAATGAATTACTAATCAAAAGCATGAAGGCTATCGAAACACTTTTTTTCACTTTCAAAATGGGTGAAAATTAAATGAAAACCAAATTCAGTTGGAAAATGAAAATCAGTTGAAAGTTTTTGTGACAATTAAAAAAGGTGTTTTCGCTCTAAATTACCGGTTCTTCAAGGTACAGAAGCTACGTAGTTTTTTGCTTTACAATTATTCAAACTCAGTACCAATTAATGTCCATGTTCCTCATGAAATTTAAGAATTTTGCTTCTCTTAAGATTTATTCACTTATCATTTATTCAGTTTACAAGCACATATTCAGCTTATAAGCATTTATTCAGTTAATAAGCATTTATTCAGCTCGTAAGCATGAATTCAGTTTTCATTCAATTAATGCCGCTTAACAAATAATGCACCAAAACTCTGATTTCGCTTTTTATTTCATCTAGAAAGATCTTTCGCGCACGGAGTAACCTTCTCCTCGCCGCTCCTCACGAGTTGGCAGCTGCAGCAAAGTGTTCGCATCTCGGAACTCGGAGATCACTAACCTTAGAAGTCCTTCACAAACACGAAAAGGATTGTAAAGAAATATAGGGGTTCACCCTCGATCCCTCATGGAACATGAAATGACATGGTTATTAAACGAATGTATACTTCTTAAGGGTGGAGAATATTGTAATTTCTTTGTTTAAAGGAGGTTTTATGATTAAAATTTTAAGTATTTCACGAAATTAGGGATGTTTCTCACTCCCCCAGCTGGGTGCGTTGTTAAAGACACATTCGTATAATAAGGTTTAATGAAACACTGGTTGAGCATTGTGGGTACTGGCTTTTCTCAATCACCACTTGAAATTATTATTAACAAGTTTTCTGGCGCATGTATTTAACTGCTGAAAGTTGTCTTTACTGCTTGTATGGGGTACATAGGGGTTCTTAGGTATCTCGTCTGTGCATTGCTGAACGAGATTTTCTCAAACCATGTCTCGTAGTAACTGTTGTTCTTTTGTATCAAAGCAACTATTTCCAGGACCTAAAGATAGCTGTTGGCTTCATAGATGGCATAGAGAACTAAGTTGACGAACGAAGGTACCTGGAAGGCATTTGCGTGTGTCTTTTCCACCTACAAGTAGTTCCAAAAATATTTTTTGTACTAAAACACGATATTTATCTAAAATCAATTTAGCTGAAATAAAAAATAACACATACAAAACAATGTTTGAAGTTCTGCGGTATGTAATCATTCCGCGAAAATAACAAATCTAGTTTCCACATTAGTAAAACTGCCACTCATACTTACACTCTCAGTTTCTCCTCTGAACTTCCTCCCGGGCAATGAAAGGAAGATCAGGATTATATTAAAACTTTCTTCGAATGCAACATGGTGGCAACGACATTCCTTCATCGAAAGTGGAGTTATTAATACCCAAAGGAAAGTCTGTTTCAGACTCGAAGATGTTAGGTAATTCCGTGATTTTGACCGTCAGGAAATATTATCGTGAACCTCGCGCATAGAAGAGTTTGAGTTAATTTATAGCTTTCAGTGCGAAACCATCAAATACTCGTGTCCTCAAACCTTCTTATATATTTATTCTCAGTGCAGTTAAAGGTTTGTATTTCTCTTATTTCGTTTGTATACTTTGTTTTATTATCATGTGGTTATTTGATGGCAGGTGAAAGTGGCTGTGCAGACATCGTTTTAAAAGTATTAACAAAAACACGAGAAATATATCAGTATTTTAGATGAAGAGTCAAAAACATTTTGCTATCAATGGTTAAAAAAGTAGAAGTCCACATTCCATTCGCTCATATTTAGATCAAAATTTTCATTCACGTATGAATCAATGTACGTTCATTTTTGCAACTAATGCCGAATACTGAGAGATCAAAAGCAACTATTTTCAAGAGTGTCGTCGTGTTCAAGACTTAATTTAAAGTATTTGGAAAATAACTAGTTAGAAAATATTCCTTTCTGAAAAAAAACAACACACTATTTAATCAAAATTAAAGTTTGCATAATTTTCCTCAAGTTTATTTTCCTTTGCTCGATCACTTTCAAACAGGATTTAACGATAAAGACAACATAAAATACCCATGTAAAAAGCAAAAACAATAGTGTTCTCAAAAACAATTTTTTTACTGTACGCAATCTTTTGCGTAAATCACTGACCCAGTTTGTTTGACAATCGCCATTTAACTGCACTGTCGTCTGTCATTGAATTCAATTGTTCCCATTAGTGGTGGCATATCAGTGTCTTTGACCAATTGTTATACATAATAAAAATATTTTGCTCTTGCTAGGATCCAATATGTTAACGAAACATTGCAGTTCTCCTTTTAATGATTCAACTTTCAGACACGTCAAACGGGCACAACCTAATAATTTAGTCAAAAATTAAGCAAACTATCCAGTAGTTTATGGATTATCTACAGCCATAATTCTAAATTTTGCACCTTTTTAAAAATATTCCTCTCATTTTGTTTAAACCCTTAGTGGTAAAACGGAGATAGTAATTTCAGTGAGAATACGACTTCAAAATGTTTCATTGATTATGTTTTATTCAAATATCTATCATTTATTCTTCAAAGACACTTACTCAAGTCTTCTCTGAAAGATGTTCACATATTTCACCACCACTCTGACGAGATCTAGAATCCTAGTGGTTCTATGCCAATTAAAATTCAAAAAGGTTTTCAAATTTATACATTCCTCACGCTGTTATAAATTATTTATGTATTCCTAATTAATCATATTTGCTTTCGATAAGTCGTTAAAACAAAATCACAACTGCATACACCCTCCCCAAGTGTTAGATATACGAGTAGTAACCTCTTTGCATCAGGGAGCAAACATATGCTTATCAGTTCCGTTAGTATTATTCGAAGAAATTATATGAACATTGCGAAGTGGTACTCCTGCTTATAAGAAAATGTATTTGGGTATAATGTTTCATTGTTTTTAATTGCTTGAACTGAGGGAAGAAATATCCTTCTACAACAAATGAAATGTTTGGAGAAAAAATGAGACATCACATTCAGTATTTGCTGAATTGACAATTTCGTGGGACGCTTCACTGGTGAAGATGGAAATACAATTCGTAAATGACCACAATTACATTATCCTTTATCTTTGATATCCGAGACACATTCGATGAGTTGATAAAAACTTGTCAAGAATATTGGTTTGATAAGGTCTTCATCAGTGGTATTTTCCAACCTTAACTTCTGCAATCATTGGGATGTACACACACGTCCAAACTGTTGCCACTTACCGAGTGTTAAAATGATAGCTTGCTTTTACGACAAAAAATAAAAATAAAGTTCATGAAACATTTTTATTGTCAAAAATCGTTTACTTAATATAAAACGTACATATACAATTAAAATACTTAAGACTATTTATTAACGTATCAATTATGAATCATTATGAAAGTATTTTTATATATCAAGATTAGAAATTATACATTTCTTTGATAGTACTTTCTTCTTAAAGTTGATACATGAACTCCTTAAAAAGCGTTTCCTAGGATACTTTCAAAATTCAATTTAAAGAAGGACGAAATATTCTCAAAACACATGCACGGAAACTTACCATACAGTCGAAATATGCCTCAACTAGTAATAATGGATGATACAGCTATTTCTTAACAGGACATGTTTTTGAACTTACTCGATGTTAGCTGAGGCAGTATGTGCCGCAGAAACGTATTAATATCTAGTCAACACCTCATATGCATTCTTCACATCCTTCATACATTAAAAAAATGAGTAAAATTGCATTCATCGTAATTTATTTGGTTTATTAAAACTTTAAACGTGATCAAGAAATGAATTCTGCAATTCCAATAAAACAAGAATTTTGCATTGACGATTAGTATTCTTTAAAAGTATCCCAAAAGTCTGAATTCAAAATTAAATATGTTCTCTCACACCAAATTTCAATATTTATCAATCGCACTGTGTGGATCTACCACAATATTTCATATTTTTTCCGTTTAAACAAAGAGAAGAAGAAAATAACTCGGGCCACGGAAGACTTCATATTCTTTCTTGCAAATATAATTGCGATGTTAATTATATCTATTCACTGAGCACTCATGTGCACACTTTTCAATGTGGGTTTATGTAGTGTCAAAAATAACATTACTGAGACTCGCCGATGAGTTGGTTTCATAAAAAATATAAAAATATGTTTTTCTATAGTTAATTTAAAATAGCATTTTTTAATAGAAGAGTTTCGAATGAGCACAAAAATTCTTGCAGTGATAGAATTGCAAGCATTAGAATATGTCATATACATTCGGTTGCTCCATAATTTTCATTTTTATCAAATTATTTGTACTTTTCCAAGTTTCTTTACGCCATGATTTTGGAAATATTCCGCTTCAATTGAAAACACTTCCCATGAACCTCAGAATCTGTTCTCAATATGACAGCAAACAAACTTGAATTTATGACAGATGAAAATTTTGAAACTTCAATCACCTGCTAGTATTTATCGATTTCACTATTAATGGTGTGACATTAAAACAAAGTAAAAATATTTTTATTAGTTTTTGAAGACTTAATTTCCGTAGCCAGAGAATTCTCTTACTTTTTCTCCTGTACACAATAGTAAGGATGGAGTAGGATAAAGGAAAGGAATAACATTTTGCGGACGTTGATAGAAGCCCGTTTATTAAGGCGATACTGAAGAATATAACTAAGGGTAAGCAGGAAGTCATAGAAATCTTTGGTTAAAATATCCAAACTACGTCATCGATTATGGAAACCGCCTCATATAGATCGAATTTGATGTAGCGAGCTAACCAGTAAAAAGGTAAAATAAGGAAATAATAATATTAATTTATTGATGATGAACGGTAGTTCTGAGAAGAGCTTTTCTCAGTATATACTACATTTCACGAGCTTTCCCTCAGTTGTGAGAGCTTTCAATCACGATAATAATAAAAATTGTGAGAAACGCACGAAGCACGCCCGCATGTTCGCAAAACAGTAAACCAAGGTTCGTTAGAGCGCCATCAATGATGTAATAAAATTTTAGCAAAACTTCAATTTATGCCCTTGAGAGAGTTAAGTGTAGGCAACGACTGTCTTCTCTATCTCCTCTCTTCCTATTTCCATTCGTTTCGCCGAGCGAAGAGTGTACAAAGAAGAGAGCGAGTGCAGGGGAATGCGCTGACTGGCGACTCAGGTGCTTCTCAACAGCTTGAGAACTTGCCACGCGTCGTAGCGGCACTTTATGTACTCCTCTGCACAGCGCTTGCGGTCGCGCCAACGGCGACCGAGGGCAGCCGCTTCCTCAAACGCCGCTACCCCTTCGCCGCCTGCGTTTTTCTGAGCCCTGCAACCAAAAAGCGTCGACTTCACATACGTGTTGAGGCTTATCAACCGAGTTGATATAAATCAAAACCAAAATATTTTTCAGTATTTTTTTCTCGGTGGGAGAGAATTTTTTTTTTTTTTGTAGTATTTGTAAATAGGAAATTTAGCCTGCTATTGAAGCATATCTACATGAGGCGATAGGATTTAGAGTGGTAGGGGTGATTGCGAGTAGGTGGGCCGCTTAGCTGTATTTGGCACAACTTGGCACACGTGGAGGGGTTAGTAGGAGTAGTTAGTAATAAAGTCATCGATACAATGGGTAGTAGGAGGACAATAAAAGGAGTTTGCTTTTCAATCGTTACAGTTATATATGAACTGAGACAGTGAAAAGCTACAATTTTTTTTCTGGTCCCGCCGGGAATCGAACCTAGAGTGTCGAGGTGACGAGCGAGCACGCTAGTCCCTGAGTCGACTAATGGTGATTTCCATGTATTCTGGGTGCGCACTAGAACCAGACAAATACGTCACTGCTCCGAGCGAGTTCCCCACTCCTCTGGGAAAGTGTACCAAGTAAATGGAGCACCGATGCTGCACGATTCGGGCATGGCCATTGTTAACCGGACGAAACAACAATAATTGAAAATAAACAATAAACAATTACTAATCATCAACATATAGCCTTTTCGTATTCATGAACATATAATCCAAATATTACTTGTTCACCATCATATGACCGGACAAACGGATCGAAATCTATCATCTTAATAATTTTTTTATCTTTGGAAAAGGACTAATTCGACGTACTACTATTGGTATAATCAGAATCTGAGCAATAATCTCTTTGCATTAATCACAGGCTTACCTAGTTTCCCATTGTAGTCCCTCCCCTTAAGAGAATATTCAGAGCAAGTTGCTCACAGTGTGCGGATGAAGCGCCTCGATAGACAAATTATATTCCCGCTCCGGTGCACCTCCTCTGTCAAATGGAACGCTTTCGCATTTTTGCATGTGTGCACCAGTGCACACTCAGAGCAGCAAGTGGAAGTCGCCGTAAAGTCAAGGGAGCGTTGTCACCAAAGTATCATCGCGAAGTACATTGATAATCCGTACTCCACGCGATGCAAAATTTCCAAATGGAGCTTGCGTCGAGGTTTTCAACCGTGCAAACGCGGCGTAACCTCAAGGTACATTTAGTTTCGTGTTCCCAAATAGGAAAAGACTTATGAAACCAGTGGGATGAGGGGAAGAAAGGCGGGAGATGATGCTCATAAGTCAGAAATCGAAACCTTGAAGGAGGACTCCGCGGGTGCGAGTCTATGTACCACGTCCCTGGAACTTCGGTGAGGAGACGAGTACCGCGTGGGCAGGGTGAGTTCACCATGCAAGTGGGTACCGCTGTGAACGGTGTAAAGATATAACAAGAGGAAGTCTGCTACCAAAATGAGTAAGATCTCACTTTGCTTCACGAGTTGCACTTAATATTAGTTAACAATCTAGCATAACACTCAACATTGCAAGCGAGATGTATTGGTTTCCTTGAGTGGTATATTTAAAATAAACTTGTGATAGAGATTAAATTAAGCTTTATCTCCTTTGACTCAACGAGACGTTACTCATGTACTAGAATGTACAGATCCCCCATGTTTTGGACCACTAGCGACCCCAATTCATTAGGTTGCGACCATATTTTCAAAAATTACAAAAACTCATTTGCGGTAAATAATGTAACATTTTGCTGTTAGTTTTGTATTTAAACTCAACCCAAATTTCATGAGTCAGACAAGGAATATAACATTTCAGGAAATGACTTTTCCCGTGATAACGGAAATTATAATAATGTTCAATTACTAATTGAAATTTTCATTTCTCTGTAATTAATTGAATAGGATAAAAATTATTTTTATATTTATAAAATATGAAATTGAAAGAAATAGTTATTTCAGGTTTTTACCTCCCATTATCGCGTCCTTCAACCAAAAATCTGGATACATCGCTGTTCCAGGACTTAAATCTCATAATTGGTGTCTTAAAGAGATAAACTATTAGCAAGTATGTAAATAATCGAATAGTGGCGGAATTCTTGTCAAGAAAGGATTATCACGCAGTAGTGTACGGTTGAGGGCAGTGGTTGGAAGGAACGGTGAGGAAAATAAAGAGTAACAAGAAGCAGCGACAAAAAAGAAAAAAATATCAGAGAAGAATAAATTGAAAAGTTTTAAAAATTATTTAAATTGAAAATGTTTAAAAAGAATGACTGTATCAGGTAAAAGATATTAAAATACACATTAATTACAATTAAAAAAGAACGCACTTACGTAAATTTCACATGAAAGTATTCTAACTTCTACAATTAATTTATGATTTGATTATAAGGTAAATTATATATTTGAATATATAAATCTCTAAGAAATACCAAGGAAGTGAATTCCCAGATATAAAATTACTATACTGTATTTCGCTGGATAATAGATGAAATAAGATTTTTTCCCTAAGAAGCCTTTTAAATCTCCCTACATCATTAAACCAATAATACTCCTCACTCTCCACTTTTCAGTACCGTTTCTGAAGTATTTCAGATAATATTGAAAATTTAAAGTTTTGGGGAAAGTCACCCGAGTTTTAATAAGAAAAATATCTTCAAAAGGTCTATTCACATTTTGCACTTCAAAGTTTTCCATTTTTGTCCATTTCTTTAAAAGAGGTTAAGTCTTTCTATAAAGATCTTCCCTCGCTAACAACAAAAGTCCGTGATCTCAATGAGCGAAAATTCTTAAAAAGCGAAAATTATGGTAAAAGTGAGTTCCCGAAAAAGAGGGAAAATTGTCAGTGAGCTTTTAGAATATTTGAAAATGACAAAGAAATAGACAAACCATTTTGCAAAGTTCTCCTCGAATCAAGAATTTCCTTCACTGAGTCCTTAATAGTTCCGAAGCACTATAACCCAATCCCCAGTAATGTCGTAGGGAGGAAAACCATTTTGAATACTCGAGGTACTAACAGGAGCTTTGTATTTACCGATCCTCCAAGGAGCATCCGTTATTCCTCTAGCTATAAACAAGTCAGAAAGACAACGGTGAGATGAAAGTCACCTCCGCACCAAAGTAGGTTACCTCTATTTCATCTTCTTGAGAGCAACTTCCGTGGCCGCAGTATTTGCCTCTGTGCATTCCGTTTAACTATCAATTTTCCAGCTAATTGTGTGGTACGAGAGAATTGGCGAGTTTATGAGCAGTACTAAAAACCGGGTACTAATGATTGGGCTTCGGGTACTAAAAATCGTCGGGCTAAATTTGGGAAAAGGAAAAATCACGAAACGAAGATAAATAAAAAGGATATGAATGAAATTATATAAAATCCTTAAGCACATATGCATCCAAAGTGCATCCTCGTCATATCCAGGAAGCCACTTTCCACATTGTTTGATCCTGTGGTAATAGATATGCTGTTTATGTCATTACGTTTTAAATTATTAACTTTTACGAATGTTTTCAGAATTAAAAAAGACATGTTATTGGGATACAGTACTATTTATGTATCACCCGACGAAGTCGCAAACCAGTGACGAAACATTGTGATTTTAATATATTTTTACGATATATAATACATTAAAAGATCGTAAGAGTTTTATACTTTAATGATATAATTATGACAGACGTAATCTACAGAACAGCACTACAAAATAAATGAAAAGGGCCTTACCTCCGGTATATTCTGAACATTTTAGAGCTGAAGCACTCATCACTCGTCATTTATAGAGGATGTGAATTTGTTAAAACGAGGGTTTCAAGAAATAAAAATGTGTACAAGAGACAAACGCACGGACAAACATTCATCTTCATACTGAGAAATTACTTCTAAAACTAAATGAAACTATTTTTCATTTCGACTTAATACCTGTTCTTGGATCCAGAAGTATGAAGAAAGTGAAGGATTCACACGCATAAAACTAGGCATTCAAGAGGGATACTCGCAACCAGTGAATCATACGTCCCAAAAACTTAATTATACTCAAAGTAATCTTACTTTGCCTCGAGAAATTCAACTTAAGAAAAAATCATGAACGGAAACGCACTGTGTCCATTAGTTTATTGTATGTTAGTCACAGTTAATTACTTCATTGTCCTCAACGTGGTCATATGCAATTTGTTACAGCTCTCTTGACGATAATTTTTTTTATATATTTAAGTTATTTATTTATTTATTAAATTTATTGTCACCCGAACTGGCTTGATTGTTGGTATAGAACCTGTACTCAATGTTGCCAACGCTTTTACTTCGCCAACGTCCATAAGAGTAATGATAAGGAAACCTCGCGTTCTGTTGGCGAGGTATTCGAAATTGAATTCATAACCAACCTCTGGCAACAATCAATTCACTTGCTCTTGTGGCGCTGTTCTGTACTTCCCGCGTCGAACGTGTGGAACAAATATTACCTTGTGTGTTTGTTTGTTGTGTTATTAACTTGTGTTTCTTTCCGGCAAATAGTCGCTTTTGTGACTACTATTAATAATTATTTGAATATTACTTAAATTCTTTGTGCCCACGCTTTTCATGAAATATTTCTAGCAAGATGTAGCGGGACGCTTTAGCCTAACATTATCAGCTGATAAAAATGACATGGACCGCTGCCTGCACGCTAGAGTTTCAAGGATTTGTTTCGTAGAGGTTGGCGATTTGTTTAAGGCAGACGTATTGAATAATTTTAGGCAAAGTATCGTGACTTTGAGTATACACTGATACTACTCCCTCACATTTGCCGTTTTCCACCGTCTCATTGTTAGTTCAGTTGAAACTGAAATTAAAAGACAATCGATATTACTCCCAACACAAAATTCCAAAATATTTTTAATGCTGATCAAGTGCGTTTCACATATCCATTTCACTTATTTGTAGCAAATATTAATTCAAAGTAGAAAATACAAAATCCGTTAGATGTAACAAGAGCAAAAAACTCAGAAAACTCTTCTTATTGGCATTTAAACTTTTCGTGCTTTCTTCATATCCAAAAATTAAACAAGTTATTTTAGATAATAAATACAATGACAGGGATAATACTGTTCAATTAACACGTTATTCATTTAATTGTAACGTTCAAAAAATTTCAAGCCTTAAAGCACGCGACAAAAGTTAAGTGACAGGCTGTGCTAATGTTCCGGAACATTTTAACTACTTGATCATATCCAGAAAAACAAAATTGTTAAAACATGACACTGAATTTCTGACTTAATGAAACACATTACGAATTATACGAATGTAATATTCAGTTGCCATATCGTTTAGTTTATTAGTTTCATTTATTTTACTCCCAATTGTGATATAAGGAAGGAACGCAAATATCTGTTATCTGATTGATGTCTCTTTAGCAATGTTCTCACTATATCATGGATTGCAGACATGTAGGAATGAAATTCATACCATTTCATATAATTTGCTTCGAAACACTATTTTTATCTTCTGTTCACTCCGCATTTCATTCATGATCAGTCAGCATTGCACATTACTGTTACAAAAACTCGCTAAACCGTGTCTTTGAAACGAATTGAATGTCACTGTTCACATTATATCTTCTACCCGCCGTTCATAATTGTTTAATTTGTAAATACAAACAGATATTATATAATCTTCAATTTATTTCGTTCTTTTTGTCATCAAAACATTATGTATTGATTCGCCAACCCATGCGAGCGTGTGTTTTTCACTATCAATAATTCAGTTATAAATGTACGCTATTAATATGATAACCTTAAGTCGACGATATATCGCTTTATCGATTTCCAAACTTTTGAATTGAACTTAAATAAAGTAATTTTTCGCGTAGGAAATGATTCGCATTTCGGTAGTATGTTATTTATTAAAAACTATGTTTCTGTCTCGTTACGTTTTAACCATATCTACATTCGTCCCGTTGCACGAATGGTTCAGCCTTGTTCTCGCAACCTTGTACATCAAATGTTTGCAGATTCAAGACTATACAGTGAATTATTTTCTATGAAATGTATACATGTCAATACATTGGTTTTCAGATTAACATTTACAACATTTTTTATTGTTGAAAGAATCTGCATTATATTTAATGATGAAATACAGAATTTAAAACCACATAAAACATACAAAATAATCGTGTTCAAAATCTGAAAAATAAACGAAGATAGTTTTACCAGTCCTTACAATCATGTCTCCTTATAAGTAAAAAACTACTTATTCCTTTTAATTCTAGTCTCTTGAGAAGAGCAAACAGAAGTTACCTTAAGGAGTTTCATCTGACATCTTGAAGAGTGCACACCCCTTAATGACAACATAACAAAAAAACTCGTATAGGTACTATTCGACTCCTTTTTGTTTGGGTAAGTTTTTATCGTGCTACTCTACTCCTTTTATTAATTTCTTAATCCATATTTTTCTTCGAGTTTTCTTAGATATAGTGCATAAATGTATACTGTGTAGTATGTAATTGATGGAGAACTCTGCGAATTTTGTCGGTCTGATTAATAAGTAAATAATTAATCATGTTACGTCGAATGAAAATGGTAGACGGGACCGGGATTCGAACCCGGGACCTTGAGCTCTACGCGCTCATGCGCTTACCGCCTGCGCCATCCCGNCAAGGTCCCGGGTTCGAATCCCGGTCCCGTCTACCATTTTCATTCGACGTAACATGATTAATCTTTTACCTGGCGGTGAGGTTCACCGCAATCTAAGAGATTTCTAAGTAAATAATTACTTGCTAAAATTGTTTGATCATAAATTTATTTATTATTATTGTGAATGTTTATTTATTTCGAGTACATTAGAGATGTAACCTTTTACGACGAAAATAAAATTCATGTTTATGATCATTTTAAAATTATGTTGCAAGAGAACAAACGTTCATATGTACTTTAAAAATACGCATAGAATATACGTTACTCTGCTAACGTTCACACTGTAGACCGGCACTGCACAATGCTAGCACCGCTTCCTCGTCTTGAGTACAAAATTAACTATTACTAAATTAAGCGCTGACCGGATCACTTGGAATATTGTGCGCAACTTTGAGGATACGGTGCGTTAACCGTTTATATGGTAACTAACGCACGCTAACACAACGAACATGTATGTACTTTACATCAGTAGCTCGGTTTCTTTTAAATGCGTCAAAACTAAACGGGAAATACAATAAAAGACAAGGTATTTTTGTGTAAAATCAGAATCAAAAAAGCGCACAAATTTTCATTTTATACCCACCATTGTTTATTTTCATTTAGAAAATGTAAAATTTAAAAACTAGATGCGTATAAAAATGTTCTTCTTAAATCCGTAGAATATTGCGATTATAACACATCGCAAATCGCCATGTCACGTATCGCATTGAACCACGTACTAACTAACGCTGAAGTAAATGAAATCACTCTACGCCACCGAGCAGCAAGAATGCGGGACATGCAGCAAGCGCGCCTTCGCTCCGTGTCCCTTTGTTCCGTCGGTAGTTTGGTCTTCACCCGATATGAACATAGCTGGAGGGATCTTCGGCTGTATCCCGTGAGGTTAACGAAAGTGCCTCCAGAATGCTTCCTTTCTGCTTTAATTAACTGTAAATGTTTGCTGCGTAAATGCCCTTTAAAGGAGAAGCATCAGTTGTGTTCGCCCACAGTGTTCTCACTTGACACACTTAACAACTCTCATTTCCATGACTTTTGGTAAACATTCCAAAGATTACCACTTTATATTTGCTTCAGTGCTCCAGCATAAACTATAACGTCCACGTTTCAATAAAAGTACTTGATAAATTTCGAAATTTTGTTTTTGACTGATTATGCAACGGTGAATGAGAAAAGAGTTAACCTAGTGGGGAAGGTTTTCGCGGCCAGTCATGAGAAACTGGAGATAGAAAGGTGAACGAAACGTCCATTTTCAATACTTCGACCGAGTGCCACCTAAACAGCCGAGATCCTAGGAGTCAACCTGTGCTATTGATAAGTGTGAAGCTTTAAACTGGTATATATGAATACTGAGCAGTTACAATTATGAATTAATACCGACGTGTAATATTTAGAAACTTTTCCAATAAACAAAATAAAATTTATAAACTTACAGCGCAATCATGAAAAGCGGATAACTTGTTGTGTTGTGACCAATTCAAAACACAAATTGTCCGATTTTTTTTTCAAAAATTGTTGTCTCGAATATCTGATTTTTATCCCATTCATCTCCACAAATTAAAGTAAAGAATCTAACTATGACATAGCCAGTAATTTATCAAAAATCAAAATTGAATACTGGATTTTCTTTTACATACTGTAAGTAGATGACAGAAACCAGCATGCAAATGATATACACGTTATGCCTCTTGCTCCGTTTTTATATATTATTTGAATATTTGTTCACAACATTCACGCAGATAATAATGCTTCTGCTTTAACATGTTCTCCCTGCGTTGAACTAAAACGTGAAAGATTTCTTTTCTCCTTCAATTGATTCAATATACAGGGAATATGGAAAATGTTTAGATTAAAAATTTAATAACATCTCATTGACGCATTCTGAAAATAAATTTAAAGTATTTTACTTCTTTTCGATACCGCAAAGCATCCATACCAAGTCAATATGCAAAGATGCGGTACATTTGTTCAATTCCACATTTTGTAGCACAACAAGTAAAACAACAAACAAGGGATGATAACATGTGTACAACCAGTCACACTAATTAGTGTCAAGACACAAACCATCACATATCATTTTTGTAAAAGCATAAGAGCAAGTTGTTGTAAAAAAGGATCCATCGGTTATGCTTTAAGTTTGTTGATCCGACGGAATACAGGCTGAATTGATTTCTTTCTTTTTTTGTCCGGTTAGTGTATTCATATCAAATCGTCTTATACCCCTAAACTATATTGTATTTTTATTATATTATTTTCAATTTGGTTTATATCTATCAATTCGGTTTTCAATAAGCCTTTTTTTTCACAAATGCTCATGTTGAATTGGCACTGAATTTAACAATCAATAAAATAATTTTCATCTTCCTTCTATAGTGTATGAGCGAACAATTTAGAAGGGAAGAAAGATCTCCAAGATCCGTGGCGTAGGTATGAACTTGTAGGTAGGAATACTATAGTGAATAATTATTATAATGACAAAAATTACAATTACCCCAAGAAGTCCAAAATGGCACTCTCGTCCGGTCGAAGTTTGGTCCGTGACGTCGCTGAAAGTTCACACACCACTTTCCTCGCACACTCGTTCGGATCCTGCTTCAAGATGTAATCGAAATCAGCAACCTCGTTCAGGTGATCAGTATCCTAAGACGGAAAAGATTCAAGTCATATTCATTTCTTTTTGCGCTGAGGATTGTATACTAATGTACACTACTCTAGAAAAGGTATAGAACCTGACAAGGATCAGTTTCAAAATTAATTAATCTTGCTGGGTTAAATATAAAGGTAAATTTTCATGATCGATATCTTTTAATATTTTTAATGATTTTCAAAGTTGTCTGCTTAAATCTTCGTATTAACATTTCTCAATTCTTATATCAAGGAAACGTTAGGCAACACAGGTTATGATGGTCATGAAGATTGGATCAGTCATATTAACTCAACATTTTAATCTCGGATAAAAAAGTGCTGATCTTTAGTAGTAAAGAAGGACAATAAAAGTATTACAAGGAAATTACGATTATATGGGCGTAATGGATACTCGGGTGAATTAATATACACACGTTGATATGAACGGAACTAATGATTGACTTCATCAGGTCGACAAAGAAATAAGCAACCAACAAGTCCACTGAGTAAGTACGGAAGCAACCACTCCGACAGCCCAACTCACAGCCAAGTCTCTCTGCCAACCGCTCTAGCCCATCTGTCCTATTGGTTCCCCGCCGTCAGACCTCGATATGACGGCAGTAACCAAACTATCGATCAATGGCGTTCACAACAGCTCGCTCTGTGAGACTGCACGGATATCTCTAACCAAAACTTATCCAGTGGCTCTGCACATTAAAATTACGTGCGTTGCTTCTTCCTTGCTTAGGCCGGAATTACACGGTAATTTTTCTCAGTTATATATCTATGATCAAAGATATGACCGTGTAATACACAAGCTTTGATCATTGTTCAACTATGATCATATATACATGACATTAGTTATCGTTGAGAGAACCTTTCATCATCATATCTTAGATCACAGGTATATGACATAAAAATATGACCTGTAATACTATCCAAGGTAAGTATACTACGAAACCAAATCAATTCCTTTTAATTAAATCATTTTGAATCCACGACATATTGATATTATCCAAAAGGTGCGTGAGATTTAGATAAAAACGACGACAGTTGAATCTCTCTGTAACGATACTGGAGGAAGATTTTGACGTTATAGAGACGTGTTGCCAAAGTGTCAGGCAGGTTTCCATTCAATAATATATTTTCTTATAACTTCCCATACTATCTATTAGTTTTTATTTGAGTATACGTTAAAATCTCTTTTTCATACAGGGAAATAACACTAGTTACTCATATGAACTGACATGCTCTAATATTTAATTACACTGCTTGAGTCAATAAGAAAGAAAATCTCAAATTTCTCCTAAACCGATACAGATAGCGTAGTGAAAACCGCATTTCGATTTGTCATGACACATAATCATGTGACGTATTCAAACAATTAGTAGCTTTTTAGCTGGAGA
The DNA here is from genome assembly GCA_002313205.1 of Laupala kohalensis. Taxonomy (NCBI): domain Eukaryota; kingdom Metazoa; phylum Arthropoda; class Insecta; order Orthoptera; family Trigonidiidae; genus Laupala; species Laupala kohalensis. The sequence goes on along the minus strand of NNCF01126922.1, from coordinate 55,137 downwards.
CTTCTATTGTTTTAAATGGAACTATGTATCTTTTATAAGCGCTGCTTTAACCCTTTATTACATTTGCTCTTCAACTTCGCTTCGAAGCTACTTTATATAATGTTTCATAAAGAAATAAAATCTAATCGTATGATAATAATAAAAAACGTGTTTTGAGATCAAATAAAGATAAACTAATTAAATTATAAAGAACAAAATTAAAATTGACTTTCTATAAAAATAATAAGAGGTATTTTGGCTCAATACTTGAAGGCGAAGATACCATTGAATCAACTATCTTCATACGATGGCAGTCATTTGCAATTATCGCGTATTCAACTTGCACTAGCTCATAAATTTGACTTTTTTAAACAACATCCCATTTTGTCTGAAATAGATTAAAACGGTTTATTTTGACGAATAAGAAAATAACGTTTATAACAATGAGGTAGATTTCGATCCAAATTAATACGTAACTATGGAAATAATGACGGTACTGAGCGCGCGTCCTCATACTGAGGAAACACGGTTTGGACTAAGATAACATGGAAGCAGAGCGGTGACGTTAATAAACCAAAAACGGTCCTTGGAACGGAATTTAAACCAAAAAGTGACGAGAGGAGTAGAAATCTACCCCAATAATGCAGTTATGGGTTAAAACCCTGGAACAGACAAATATAATAATTTAACAGTTATTGAATTTGAACAAACAAGAGCTTTACAACGCCTTCAATATTTAAATATTTTTTGATACCGACGAATAAAATGAACAAATTATCGCAGCGTTGGAAGGACCTCGCTCCGGTTCGAGGCAAGGTCATTTCCTAACTACGTTTTGTGCCAGGAAAATTTAAATGTTCTCGTTGCTGTCGCGTTGCCTTTTAAATAGATTTTCCCAGACGACGTTTTGGAATGTTTAGATGAAAACTAGCGCAGAACATTGACATGACTCAAGAAATACGTCTCTATATTTTCAACTCCTGACTTCATCTACTATAAGTACATGTGCAAAAAAACCTCTTATAAAGCAGCCCATTCAATATGCCTGAGAGGAAAGTCTAATACATGACACTCAATATAAAGTTTCAATTCTCTTAATTTTAATGCTTCTTAGGAGATACAGGATTTTTCTTGTTTTGTTTTTTTAAATTCAGTGTTATGCTAAATATTAAGCCTTCATTATTGAACAGAGTTTGATTTTTCGATAATTTTATAAATATCAAATTAGTTTAAAATATTCGTGTTCATAATAAATAAAATGCTGCATATTTAAAATACTGTGCCAATTTTCAATACAGATACATTGTTTTATTATAGAATATCATATTTCTTCATATAAAAGGAATGGTTACTCAGGAAATTCTGTCTATCTATTTTCTAAATATTTTTTTATATCTCTGTCCTTACCAGTTTGCTGAGAGATATTAATAGAGGTCGGTGGTCGGCAGGGGGGGAGGGAATCAGTGAGAGAATGGTTGAGTGACGATCAGACCGTAAGTTGAGTGACAGTTAAAAATTGGAGAGAATTTTGGTTCGTGTTTTTCAGTGATTTCGGAGTGCCTGGTTGTTATTGTGACGTCCTTTATATAGAGGCCATGGTTTGCACTTTGTGACGGTCTTTACCATGTGTTCCTGGTGCTAGTTCGGTTACTCATAGCCCATTGTCGCTGCACATTACCTGCTATTGAGGTCACTTCATACCTGTCAGCGCCTCCAAACCTTGTCCCAGCCGATGAGCAAGCTGAGTATGATGCATTATTCCGATGTTTCACAAGAACTTGTAAGTTGTTTCCAACTAATTTGACGCTACTGATTTTGGCGTACGTAATTTGAGAACTATATTTCCCTCTGCGTGAAGTCATCGTTATTACATGTCATCGAGAATTAATTCTCTCAGTAAACATATAATAATGTTTCAGCTATTAAATAGCATTACCAAATGTTCTTAATTATTCTGTAAGCATTGATCTGTCTTTCGCTTGATTTGTAAATGTGCATGTGTTTATTTGTCTAAAGAACTAAGTTAAAAAAGTAAAACTATCCCTGAATAGACCCCGAAGGTGTCCAAGGGGTTCGCGGGTGGTAGAGCTCCGCAATTACTTGACCTCGGCACTGGAAGGAGAAAACATGGTTAGCATCTCGCTCCGACCGGTTTGACCCCAGAATAAACTCTAGTACCCATTTTACAGCAGGCTAAGTAGGCCTGGGAGTCAGTCTGAATGTTGGGGTGTGATGAAAAATCCCCACCTCATCGGGGGTCGAACCTCGGCCATCCAGCCAGCAACTCTGCGCTCTACCCACTGAGCCACGCTCACTCCTAAACAATTAAGGAAAAATGTTATAAGAAAGACAATTCTGTACTTTGAACTATTTAACGACATTCCAAAAGGTTATTTATAATTTCGAAAAAAAATTCTTATTATTGAATGCAAATGTGGTTGATTAGACAATGTAAATTCAAGTAGAATAATTTCAGTGTGTATCTTAGATTTTTATCACTAGAAAGTCTCAATTCATTCTGAATTATTTTTGTAATTTACTGTTTAATAAAATGTTATTGTTCCAATATCGTCTATAATACCTTAGACCTTTATATTACATCCAATTTACTTACAATTGGCTCCAACGTATCGCTAGTTGAGTTTTCACATTTATTATCACAACAAATTAAGTAAAAAAATTGTTATAATATCTAGTAAAAAACTGAACAACCAGCTCTCTACGTATCTCTCAATGTTAGGAGCGCAATATGTGCATCGCTCGTGTCGCACATTTTAATTTAGAATTTAATACGAACTTTTCGTGTCTACTTCTGTACCTATTCTTTTATAGAAGAAAACATGTGGCTTAGTAATAAACCACCTACTCGCTTATTTTAAATTCTTTATAAATCGAGATATAATTTGAAAAAATAGATTAGCAGTAGTTCGTAGAATGCGGTGATATGCAAACTCATCATCATATTAAATAAAAATAAATTTACTGTCAAAATAGCAGTTAAAAACTGCGTATGACCACATGGAGGACAATAAAAATAATTTACTCTCCGGAAGCAAACAGGGGACCATCCCATCAAGCAGAGGCGGATTTAAAATTTCAGCACACTCCTAAGATAAGAATAAATGTAGTTTGGTGCGTGTTATAATATTTACAGAATACCAACAAATTTGTATTTAATAAAAAACAAAAAAGTTATTAGACAAACACGTATTATTATGAACTATAGGTTATTGGGAAAATTCTGTTTATAAATCGTAACCATTCAAGTAATTCTAAATTCGAGCTTTATTATTTCAATAGATGCCGCCCCTATGCAAGAGCCCAGAGAGCCTGTATAAACATTCCGCCTCAACCCGAAGGAAGACCGGAGAAAAATCCGGGGGCCAGGATGGGAACTAAATGTATTATCGTACAAAATACATCATTGTATTAGAAAAATGAACTCGTTAAAGTGGGTCAAGAACAATTGTATTGAATGAGCCGAAACGTGTTTTGAGAATCGTCTATCGTTTCTAATTATAGAGTTTATAATGTAGAATACTACTGTGGAATCTTTAGTATTAACATTGTGGTTTGGAACAGGCACCCTCTGAATTTTACATCCAGGACATGTGTTCTGATGTACGTTACTTTCCCCCCTCCCTCCATACACACGCACAACTTCGCCAAACTGAAATTTTATTGTATATGCCTTTGATAATACTAGTATTCTTCCAAAATTGTTATGTCGTGAATATTAACAATATACTTCAAGTTTAAATGTTTTTAATTAAAATACTGTAAAAGTTCAAATCAAATTTTTGAAATGAAGATTAAAGAAAAAAAATAAATTTCTTGTATTTTGTAAATAAGAAAACTGTTTGGTACGTAGGCCAAATATTTGCATTAGGTAGTAAAAATATATCCTTTCAGGACAGTAAATTGTGTTAAAATTGTATCATTTTCTTCCAAAAGCTCCAAATTTTCAATACTACCAGATTCCCAGGAAATTTAAGTCCCTTTCCGCGCCGAAGAAAAATCCCATATTCGCCACTGGGTCCAGAATTGTTTAATGCCATGTATATGCCGGATTGAACAATCATGAACTTCAAATGCTCGGAGAAGACCACCGCGTACAAATGTTTGTCATCCCAAGAATGATTTTGATTGATTCATGTTTCTTTGTGTCTACATAAGCTGTTCTTAGACATCTGTTGGGTTCTCGTGATACTAATTTTTCCGTTAGTGTACAATCATCTTCTATAAACACTGTAGCTTAATAATCAAAAGATTTTATAAGTTCAACTTTTACACAAGATAGCAATTTCGAACATTGAAAAGTAATCCAAACATCTATCATTCTTTGTCTGTGTACGCGAAATTTTCGCAAAGTTTAAGCTTATAATTATAAATCAATAAATACCTGTTCGAACAAACTGAACAAACTTCCACAATATTTTCCTCTTTTATTTAATAAAAACAGACACGTATGTCCGAAAAAGTGATGCATAAGTAGAAAAGTAATTTACAACATTAATTTATATATTTTTTTATATTATTCTTGTGACAAATCAAGCATATTTGTCTACAAAAGAGCGTTGTTTCGTCCCTAACCTTACCTCCTGCCAACGCAGTGCGTGGAGCACTGGGTCGTCAACTGCGTCCACCGAACGGCGGAACAGAAGTTTGGCCACGGCGCGCACGGCAGGCCCTGCTGCAGCGGCGGGCTTCACGGGTTGCCGTATGCGGTTTATGTCTTGCGCCAGCAGATGTAGTAGGTACAGACCGCCAAGACCGGCGGCCGCCAGCACCACAAGCCGGATGAAGTGAACGTGAACTTTCACCACAGAGATCAGCACGATGAAGATGACTGCGAACACTGTCGTACGTCGCCCCATGGTTGTGTGTGGCTGTAAGGCGGGAGGCAGGATTTGATTAGTGCTGACACAACGAGTGTACCGACGGGGGTGAACGAACGGGACCGGACAACCCTTAACAGGTTACACAGTACAATATAATTATGAGAAGCTCATTTAAGCGCATAGAATAACTACATAGAGTAAATAACTATAAAAACGATACAATAAACAGGGTTGACGGGTCTCGCTGAAAGCACCAACAGCAATACCAACTGAATATGAAACTCAGAAAAATAAACTATGCTTCTAACAGAATTCTTACAACAAATTGCACAACAGATACTCTTCGAACAGTGTTCTATGCCAGGGTATATTCCATTCTAAAATATGAAATAATATTTTGGGAACAAGCACCAGAAACAAAGCAAGTCTTAAGATTACAGAAAAGAATAATACGTACCATGAATAACTCTAAAAATTATCTTCATGCAAACCATTATTTGAAAAGTTGAAAATACTTCCACTGCTATGCATGTACATTTGTGAAACGTTAAACTTCGTAAAAAAAAGGATCTACCAGAGAAAGAACTCGACAGATATAACTCGACTGTTCAAGTTCACAACACTAGACAGGCCAGAAATATCCATCAACCACAGATAACATCCACTCTTACCCAAAGGAGAACTTATAATGCAGGTGTGCAGATATATAGTGAGTTACCGTTAAACGTCAAAAATATTAATACACTGGACTCGTTCAAAAGAAAATTCAAGCAATTCTTACAACAGAAACTCAATTACAGTATACAAGAATTCCTTAGTGACAATATCTAATATATGACATACAAGCTGTTGCAGGAAATTATTAGAACAAAGGTGCAGAAGGTGACCCACGATGCAGGAAAAAAAACGACATAAAATAACACTGCTTTAGTATAAACATAGATTTTCTCATAAATTAATGAAATAAAAATAAAATAATAGGATTCCTACCATAGATATCTAATAATACTAGCCTAAATATTTATAAGTATTCTGTAAAGGAAAAAAATAATTGTATCTTTAAACTAACTTCTACTTCGACTAAGTTGTATTAATTTTTTTTCAATTTATTTTTTTTCTGTTGCGTCTGCGTCTCTCGACATTACAAGACTTTAAATCACATTCACAATACATAGAATCACAATACATATCTAATTTATATGTCAATCCTACTGTCTATGTTTCCCTGTCATTCTTTCATTCCATCTTTTAGTAACCTTATGTTATCTATATACTCTTTGAAAATTTTGTAACTCTTCTCTCTTCTTATCATGTCTTCCCCTAGCATTACAGGTATTCCTTCTGTGTTCATTTGTCGGATGTATTTTGCACGTTCATCTCCATAGATGAGACATTCCCAAAAAATATGGTCTCAAGTTTCTTCTCCCTCACCGCACACACACATGCTGTCATCAGTAATGTGGAATGTTTTCAGGTATTCCCTTGTATTTCCATGATTTGTGATAAACTCGACCACTACACATCCAGGGTTAAACCATTTACGTTTCATGAGTGCAAATCTGACATTCTGTATAAACTCGTACATCTTTCTTCCTTTTGTTACTATATTCCAACGCACTTGCCAGGCCTCTAATAATTTTTCAGTTATAGCCCTCTTCTACCCCTTAGTTTGATTTGTTATTGTTTCTCCATCGATTTATATCTGTCCAGTGTGACGCATTATTTTACGCAAAATTAATTTTTGCATACTGAAATCGATTGGTAAAACCCCTACTAACATATTTAATGCTTCTTTCGAGACTGTTCGATATGTTCCGCCAAATTGTAGGAGACATAATCTTTGTAATCGTTCCAATTTCTTTTGTTTTGTGACATTTTTCAATACCCTTGCCCAAGTTTCACAACCATACGTAATAACTGGTAATATCATACCTTTATAGAGCTGTAATAGATGATGATGTTAAACGTTTTTAATCTGACCATATTGTTGTTATTTTTATACGTAAAATATATTGTCATTGAAACTATTGTTAATATTATGACTCGTCATTTATCAAAGTGATGATCTATATGGTTCAATAAAATATTATTACAATTATTATAATTATTATAATATTATATAAATAATATAAAAGTGGAATATAAAACCCATCACACCTAACTATATACTTAAAATTATTTATTATGCTTTATTTGATTCTGTTTTAAGATATGGAATTTCCATCTGGGGTTCTACATCCAATGTACGCATTGAAATTCTACAAAAATTTACAAAATAAAGCACTCAAAAGTTTCAGTGAAAATAATATCATTAGCAAGAACAAAATGTATTTCAATGAGAAAATTCTAAACATAAAGAACTTATATGAATTTAATTTATTAACAATATATATATTCGTCTCAAATATTCTAGAAAAAACATGATCATGAACACAAAACAAGGAAAAAATAAAATTTTAAAATCCCATATTACTTCAATAAATATTGTGGTGGGATTAAATTTACAAATAGTGGTAATTAATAAATTTATCAAAGACCCCGTCTTGAAGTACCTAATTATGATAAAATAATTTTAAAACTGAGGATAATCGACCAATCGCTTCAAAAGCTGCAAAAATCTTTGAGGTTGGGCGCCAAATTGTCCCGAAAAGTGGGACAATTAATTGAGGAATTTCTAGGGTAGTTAAGGGACCTCAGAAATATATACGTGAGACTTCAGGGTTCTCATTGAAATGAGTTTGGGATTCGTATTATTTAAAAGGTGATAAACACACTCAGAGTTCCATAAGGAAAACGCAATTTGAAAATAAAATAACTAAATTGTTTATTTAGTTGTTACACACGACATCTAAAACTACCATGCTTCCTTCTTTCTTCTTTCCCATTAACATTCCCAAAAAAAGTCACAAGAACAGAAAATATCGACAATGAATTGTAACATACTAGATCTTGTCATCAAATAAAAAATTCTGAAGAAAATGTTAATTGAATTTATGGAAAATGATTACACATTTAATAGCTCATCTTCTGCTATAGACCCTTATAATTCAAGCTAATATTTTTAGTGTTCTGAGCTAGGCCGTAATGATTTCATGCTCGACGCACACGCTAGTCTTTTCCGCTGCAATATTTGGTTGCTGGATGCAACCAGCACTTATTCATAACCTTTGTTGCAAAGATGGGTGATCACGGCTTCAGAATGGAGCGAGTTCACTGGCCCTGGTACTCACGGACTCGTGGCCTCCTCGCACGTATCCTACCTCCAGCGCCCATTCACTTCGGAAAAGCCGACTCAGCAAAACGACGCCGTCAATGTTCCAATCAACGTCTCCAGTGCTCGTTCTCGAACCCAAGTTTACCAAGTATTGTTCGTAATGTGCACAACTTGAGCCATCATTCCCAAGTCCAAATGATGCCCCACAAATATAAAATGCCTTAAAATCCAATATTTCGCACTCCAATATTTCGAAGTCGGAAATATTCCATGAAATAACTCGAAGTACATGGAATGAAATATCTGAACCTGGATGAAGTTTCAGGTGAAATTCTTAGTGAAATTTCAAGTGAAGTCTCTAGTGAAGTTTCTAGCAAAGTTCTTTCTGGTTCAGTATCAAGCGACCGAGAAAATTTCTAGAAAGTCTCTCTGAGTGAACCTCCTAAGTCAATCTAACGTAACGTAAAAAAAAGCCCTTCTTACTGCCTCGCTGCTCCTTTTATTATTTCGTCCCCACTTCTCGTTATTATTACTCTGCCTTCCTTGCCCCCAAATTTCGATAACAAAAATTCTATGGCAAGTACGTATCCACGACGGGTGAACGTCCTCCTGACGTTGCTCTTTAAAGAACTTCATTATCTAATTTTCAATCTTTTTTTCTCCGCAGCAGCGCTTCTCTCGGACGAGGCATGTTTGTCCATTTCTCTATCTAATCTTATCACCCACACCATCAAGCCCTCCTCATCTGCAACGCGCGCCGGTGGTTCAACCGTTGTTTATTCTTATTGGGCCGAACCCATACACTTTAATCTTAACTACGCAACCGCTGCGGTTTTTTGGGTGAATGTCCATTTATGACCTACGCAGTCTGTATTCTACCGAATACCACCCTTTCGTAAATATACTTTGAGATTCTCTGCTCCTTTAAATTTATGATTCCTTTCAAAAACACTCGCGTCAACGCTACTCTTGTTTGGATTTCGAAATACATCGACTCATGTTGATCTTTACTTTAGTTAGTTTAGTCTGGGAATTATTATATAATTACAATATGGAGAAAGAAACGTAGAAATCATGATATCAAAATTAGTAAACAAATTACCTGGCAACATAATAGAATTAAATTCAAAATATATATTTAAAAAGAAACTGAAAAATTGGTTGTTAGAAAAAAAAGAAGATAAATCGTAATATTCATTTCACATTATTAAATAGAAAAAATCTTGTAAAACTGAAAGAAAAGAAAAATAGGTAGATAAGTATTTAGAATATGTTAATAATAAAGACAGGATAAATTTAATAAAATAATTGGTTATTGAAATACCATCAATTAAAAAATTAAAAAAACAAAGTTAAACTATACTTGTAGTAGTAGTAGTACATTAAATGTTTTAAATAAGAACTAAAAACTAAATAATCTCTCTGACAAGTTCTTGTGAATTTAGAGAGATTTTTATATACTAATTAACATTAATTATTAAATTTAATAGAAATGTTAATTAAATATATGTGTAAAATTTGCTAGAAATTACTTAACATTAAATAAAAGAAATATGTATTTAATTTTATCAATTTAAATGCAATTATTATTATTATTATTATTATATGTATGCAAATAACTTATTACAAAATAATTTGTTAGAATAATTGAATGAAAAAAAGACGTATTAACTATGCTAAACTATGTAAAATAATAGTAAAACCTAAAAAACTTTTTTGTTGTTAATTATGTATGTATGTATTTTCTGGAAAATACATTTCAATTATTATTACCAAAAAAAAACAGGCATGGAATATGTGGAAAGTTCGCAAGTTAACCAACCGCATGAGACTAACCATTACATTTGCCTTATCGAGACAAATGAATTTGAAGTAGTTACAATAACCAGCGTGTGATGGTGCTGAAGTATCATGTCCCCGCGTGTACTGACGACGATTTCCGAACATATTTTTAAAAGCTCTTAAAAACCGTACCCTCTCTTAAAAACAAAGTGACACTCCTGTCATCTACAAATAAAAAATATGTAAAATAATTGAAAAATGCAAAATAAAACAAAAAATTCACTCACATATTGGACGAACCAGTTTCGGCTCGCACCTTCATCAGTCACGTAGATTATTAGATTATCTGTGAGTAAGTATGTGAGTGGCTTTTATGTATTTATTTTCCATTTTTCATTAACTTTAAAACTTTTTAATATATATAATATATTTGAGAAATTGACGTAAATAGAATAATCTATTAATACATTTTTACGTTTCCAGTGGTAATATAGTTCCTTATTGAAAAGAAAACTCAGAAATTAATATTAGGTTATCACATTGAATATACCGGTGCAGGATAGGTATACTACGGTATACCGTTTTACTGTACTACATAAAAAGATGAAGGTAAGTTTGTACGTCATATTTCCGCACTTTTCCAAAAGTACAAAACCTACGCAATGTTATTTTACCATTGAAATTTTTAAAGATCACTTCAGTGAGGTTTTTAAAACAAATGTATAGTTTTATATTTAATTTCCTTACTTTTTGTGAAGAAAATATATTTGTCAGTGCTTTGTCGACACATTGTTATTTCAACTGTCGAAATAATTATATTTGAGTACATTCATTTAAACCCATATTATATTCCCTTCACCTTACGACACAACGAGATTTCAAAATAACAAGTACCAAATGAAGGCTACAGTTTATTCTTTGTTTAGAATAACATCCGCTCATTTGATATCTTTATTAATAATAACAATATAAGTGTCCTATTCATCCTTTAAGATTAAAAACGCATTATAAACCTCTACTTTTGACCCAGCAGTGATTTACTGTTCCCTCGTCCAAGAGGATCGCAGTTGAGCTTCTTCAAAATATTGTAGGGTTTTCTTTCATTACATCTCCATTTTCGACCGATTCATGATACAGCTTGGTAAATCACCATGGATGTGCCACTCGCAAAATTAAAATAAAATTTCTTCGTCAAATTATACTATTACATTAAACACACGAACGTCGGCGTCCGGGATAAAAGGTAATAATTGGTAAGACAACCGGTTAAGTTCCTTAGAAGTGGAGAACAAGACCTGGTATAATATTGCGTTATCGTTGAAAGATCATCTCTAATAACTGAATAACATCACAGAGAAACATCACAATCAGTTATTAGAGATGATCTTTCAACGAGAACTGTGAGTACTGTATACGGAAATAAATGAGTAACGATGAATCGGGATGAGATGAAATCAGACAAGTAGTGGAACCAGTGAAGCGAGTTTACCATAGATGTCACTGACCGTTCCAGACGGTTCCAGATAAGGAATCTTGCACACATGTGACCGCTTGTGAAGCACACACGGACAAATATAGTCGAGATTCAATTATCCGTGTGCAGGATACATATGGTCGGACGTAATAGCAATAAAAGCATAAGATTGTTATTTAGAATTCATTTTATCTCCAAAGCTTACTGAATATTTCGAGAAGAATAACAAGAATATTCCCCGTCGCGTTTTCTTCTCTCTAAGAAAATTGCTTGAATATCTTGGGAGTAAAAAATATTAACAAATGGGTCCGCAAAATCCAGACGTCTATTTTAAAAGTAACCTATTTGAAATTGAAGAAGTAAAGAACTCTACAAAATCTGGAGAAAGGTGGCTAATTATTATTTTTACTTGAAAATTTTGTAAATACGGTTCTCCATTACGTCAATATGTAGTATTTTCTTACTACACTACGCAATGTTTTGTTAAGACGTTCAATATACAAATAAGAGTAACGAAATCGTCAGTTTAGAACTGGGAGAAATAGCGTTTTCCTTGAAATCATGAAAAATGTTAAACTAGTTCTTGTTAAATTCCATACATTCATAGCATTGCACTTGTATTCAATTTGAGACTTCTCTCATAAACTTCTGGTGTTCCGAGTAGCGTTGGAAAGACGTCCACAGAAACTGTAGAACTCATCAATTCCTTCGTAGTTTGTCTAAGCACCTCGGCCTTACTTCATCAAAGCGTCTCTCAAAATACCAACCAAGAATAGTTTAATGAGTAGTACCAAACTGGGGAACTAATTTGGTAACGAATTAAGACAAAAAGAATATTCTTATATCCACGTTATTTTGGAGAAAGATTAACCCAAGATGTATGGATGTTTCATTGCATCATTTCCTTAAACTTCCCCATCGGTAAAATTCAACAAATCAAATTACTCGAAATACTCACAACGTTTCATTTCCCTTCACCACTGCTGTAACATCCGCGAATTGTGAAAACGGAATATAAAAGTGGGCAGTGATGGTTATAGTAAAGTTGACAAAAATTAAACAACATAACTACACAGACTACAACAATCAGCAGCAAATTTAGTGGCACTACCTTCTAACATAGGAACTATTTTCAAACGTAGGAATTTCAGAAACATATCTAAGACAAATAGAAACGTAAATGTTTTCATATGATCCATTGAATTTCTCTTTGTTTGGTGGTATCAATTTGGAGTGCATTTGAGTACTTAGTTACATTGGTTTTAGCTCACAATTTTCGACGAATATTCAGTATAATTACGAGATAAAAGTGTGAAAAACTGTATCCGAGGTTCAACAATTATCACATTTTTCAACCATGTTTACATTTTATACCATCATTTTCTTATGTACCAATATTTTTCTTCACTTCTCTATAGAAAAAAACAGACCAAATAAATAAGTAACATTAACTTTGTTTGCATCGATATATTTTACTTAACCTAACATAAAGATGTTGAAATATCTCTACATAAAACTTATGAACATTAGAATCCTGAAGTATGGGCAAATTTTTGTAGGACATTAACGATGTGTAACATTTCTTAACAAGTCGCTGTCGACAAAAACAAATGTATTGTGAAACTTATCGATTTAATCATGTTGACAGAATGTGAACCTAGTTTTACATGCATATCCTCCTTATATATCTCCATCCATTTACATCTTCCTTCAGAATTTGAAAATAATAAAAACATTGAGTTTCTACGAGTTGCCCATCGTTTCGGTAGCACCAAAAATTGATGACACCATAATGGACTGCAATGCCTCCGATGTTTCGCCCTTTTTGTCTCAACAACTTTCAAAAAAGGCAAAATACTCGTTTTCCGAATTGCACAACAGCAGCGAGTAGTTCGCGCTCAGGCCCGTCGCGTCGCAAGCGAACACCCACCTGCAGAGAGAGGCCGAGCGCGTCTTCCCGGAGAGATCGGGGGCCGAGTCCGACGGCTACCGCGCCCACTGGTCCACTCCGGAGTGCTGTGATCCGCGGCGGCGGCTGCTCTAATGCGCACGCGGGCACGCCCGCCTCGCCTGGACTCACGCGGAAGACTGGAGAAATTCGCCTCTTGACCGCGAACTTTCTTCCATGTATTTTAAACCGGAAAGTCGCTCCCTTCGCGACGTCGTATATTTTACCGACGTGTTCATGGCGACTTTCAAAAAAGGAAAACGCGAAGGACAAGAATATAGCGGAGGTGATGAACGAAGAAAGTTAGTCTCAAGTCAGTGGATCACAAGGGCAGCGTGTTGCTCCGACATCGGAAAGATTGTGCAGCACACTTGAAAACTTCGGTGGGTCCTAGATCTCAAAGTGTAGAGCTTTTCTACACGCATTTCTCATTCGAACGGAATCTCACCACAAACGTACTACTGATCACATGGAATTTCTTGGATCCTGGAGACATGGCCAACGGAATAAAGAAAAGATTTTTACATTTCCGAATTCTTGAAGGGATGGTGGGAAATATAATGAAATAAAAAATATTATTCAGATTCATGAACACCTCCCGTACTACAACGTTGTTTTAGATCATGTTACGACTCTCATTGGAAACTTTATATTGTATTCCTCTGTTTCACAGTTTCCATAACTAGAGGGTTTACAAGAAGGAAAATTCTTTGAAATCTTCGTCATATATCATTATTCCCCTCTATTAAAAGAATTTTGTCACAAGAATAAGCATTTCTATGATGAACATTTATATGAATTACAAAATTGAAAATTCTGATTCAAGTTAACTAGAAAGCTTATTAAGTCTAGATTCCTATTTATTTCATACGTCAATAAATAAATAATTGAATAAATAAAAATTAATATTTTACTCCAATATTTTCATTCATGCTTTTAATTATATTGTAAGTTCAACATAATAAATTTGAAGGTAGAGGAAAAAAATCTTGGAACATGTTGGATAAATACCTATCAGAAATCTTCCTAGCGAGTGGATGAGTAATTTCAACGTGTACAAACAACAATTCTCAAAACATCAATACTCAAAAGTTGTACTTATTTTCCCTCAACATCAACTTAAGATTAAACTTGATATTATTAACAGAATTAGAGGAGTGATGTTTATAACTAAATTACTTCTATGTATTAGTAACGTTCCTGTAGGTCAACTTCATGCAGTTTTTTTTTAATTTAATACAGCTTCTACAAATTTTGTCGTGGATTATCCTTTAGATTTTTATAACTTGTAAGCAAAAATAGATTTACTTGAAGACCGGATCACTTTTTACGTTTTTCTGAAAATTGACCGGAGCTTTCACAATTTTGATAGCAAAATAGAAGCACTTTATTAGACGGTGTGTGACAGGTATTTCATAAACTTGCTATTTACGAGCCTTTCCCTCTCAATTGTGGCTCTTTAAGTGAGAATCAGGAGGTAAAATCACCAATAACCATGAAATTATAGGAGTGTAAATATCTTCGTAAACCTGAAACTGGTAATATAATGTCTGGTACATCGGGGGAACCCTATGTAATGCCGCCACCCCATCGAACTAATTAATTGCGGCGTGAGATTCTTTCAGCGCTTGAAATCTACTTGACAACGCTGGAGACAGTGTTTCGTGTAATGTTTAGATTTTAATGACATTCTGTATGGTTTTGAGCATCAAAGAAGCATGAATATATACGTTTTACTGTTTTATTACATAATTAAGATATGAATATATGTAACAGCTTCTTTTCGCCAACAATGTGGTGTAATGCGTTGCTCCTGTTCGGTTCGTCTTTCACCTTTGGTTATCCATTTTCTCCTCCACCCGGGTTCGTAACATCATCCTGGGAAATATGGTTCGATCGAGCTTAGTTTCTGTACCGCAAATGTGCACACTCTGAATGCAGTGGAGCTGAATCAGTGGACAATCATATTTGTGATTTTTACCAGACAAAATAATTCTGAGTATAAAAGAATAAAATAAACGATTTTTTTAAAACAAGCTTTATTTTAAAAAGTGCTATACTAAAAAGTAAAAATTAATATACAGTAATATTTAAAAAAATAGATAAAAAAAGAAAATCAGAAAAATTTAAAAGCTTGAGGAGTCAAGCGTCATAAAACTTCAAGTCAGCTTTAAATTTTCTGAAAAAAATCCTAACGCTTTTAAAATTTTCTGATTTTTTATCAACCTTTTTTGACTTTCAATTCAGGTGAATATTATTTTTTACTTCATAGTAAAGCATTTTTTAATACAAGTTTGTTAAAAAATACGATTATTTTATTTTATACATTTTAGTATTAGAATTTGTTTATTTATTTGTCCTCCCTCGACCTCGTCCCTAGGGGTACCATGATTGTCTTATCCACTTGGTGCTTGTTGTCGTAGTACAGTCTTCTGAGAACCAAATTTGGCTAAAATTACTCCTGGCATTCTTGAGTTATGGTAAGATATACACTCATACATATATAGATTCATTTCACCCCCTTTAGGGGTAGATTTTCGTGCAATGGTACCAAAATCATCTATGGTCATACATACCACACATATCCGTTAAATTTTAGTTCCAACAACCAATTTTGAAACGTAAACTAATTTCTCTCTCTTAGGGGTAGATTTTGGTAAACTGACACGAGAATCATCTATTGCAATGTAAACCAAACTTACTTGTAAAATTTCAGATCGATTGGAGACTTGGAAATGGCAGAAATATCAGTTACCAATTTTGAAACTGAAGGAGGTAAAGTTGTGTGTATAATGAAGCAAGTAAAATAAAGGCTTGCAAAAAGAACTTCGCTTAGGAACATTGTAAATTAAAAATATATTAAAGAGGGTTGAATGTGCTAAAATTTAATGACATTTCATGAATTGTATGTTTAATTTTCATCCTTGCTTTTTCCCCTTAGTTTACTGTAATTTATTTAAAAGTGGCATTATTATGAATCAGTGGTGGAATTACCATTGTACCTAAAGTAATCTCATCACTATGTAGAGATTTACAAAGTTTTTTTAAATATTCACTTCACAAGTGCTATAACAGTTAATTTTTTTTTTCGATTCTATAGAAATTGGTTAAGTTTCAATATGTTTATAACATAAAGACTACAATTTACGATAGTTGTAAAAAAAACTAATTTCTTCCGGTTTAGCACATATTGCTCAAAATATTTATAATTTTGTTGCATATACCTTAGTTGTATGTGATAGAGAGGCAGAAATAGCGCTTAAGAGACTTGGAGAAACAATAAAATAAATTATCGATGATACTATCATGAGAGCTTAGTATACGAAGCACCCGAAAAATATCGTCGGGTAAGTACCACAACAAAATTATTTCTGAAATGCACTTTTTTGTCACAATACGGAGAAAGTTTTTAAAAGGCCGTTTACCTCCACCAAAATTATCGCCTTGTGCGCTCGCCTGTCGCGTTGTGTTCCCGCTCAGAGCACGGTGTTCAGTCGAGTGTTTTCCTAGCCAGCGTTCTTCAGTTGCATAGTGGCAGAGTACGAACGATCTCAGCCATGTTGCTTTCGGGATATTGTCGGCGTCTGTCGGGTCATGGATGAGCAAAAGAAAGGGCAGGCCGTAGCAATGTTAATATTTATTTTAACATTGATTAATTAAGTGAGTGTTTAAATATTTATAATTAAAATCTACCTATATTGTAAGATCAAAATACTATTACATACTGTTTTTTAAACCCAGTATCCTAATTTTTCAAATTCATAATCATACAAAACTTGACTGTATAATAATACATAATAATACAAAACTTGACACTACACACTTTCGCGAAAAACCAAACCGATCGAATTTTTGCTTCCGATACATGACGCGGCTGCACCACTTCATCAAAATTATTGTAAAATCTAATCTATTTGTCAAAATTTTACAATTTAAAGACTTTTTTAATCTTTGATAAATTCACAAAACAAATTTGATGATGTTTTCCTTCTTAAATTAGTCTTAAATTGAAGTATTTTATCACTTTTCTCCGTTTTTCCTTCGGGTAGAGGCGGATTTCTTATACAGGTTCTCTAGGCTTTGTCTAGGGGCGTGTTTATTGTAACAATAAATCGTGAATTTAGTGTTTTTTCAACTCTTATGATTTTTAAACACTATACTCAGAATAATTTATAGTTCAATAATAACTTGTACATGTCAATTTACAAACATATTTGCTTTAAATTACAAACATATTGACATTATCTATGTATTATAACTCGCAGCTAACTTTTTATCTTATCTAGGAACTTTTGCTGAAATGTTTGAATCCGCCTCTGCCTTAGGGCCCTTGATCGGAATTGATGGGATGGTCCCTTGCTTGCTTCCGGAGAGTAAATTAGTTTATTGTCCTCCGCGTGGTCATACTCAGTTTGTACTGTTTTTTGACAATAAATTTATTATTATAAATTTATTACACTTCTATTTTAATAACGTTTTTTCGATAATTTAGGGTAATTTTTGTACATAGACCTATGCTGTCCGGACTTTTTTGTAGAACTATTTAAGACAAACAATATTGTCGCTCATAGTTGTCACCTATCTCTAACCGTTTAGGCAGCTTAAGCGAATATAACTTTCTTCTCTCGCTAATGCGCCGCGCGCTGCGTTATTCAGTCGTTCGAATACACTCTGGCTACCGGGCTGGAGATTGCACGCCAGCGTCGGCGTTGTTGCGCTCTGTAGGGAAACGGCAACACTGATTATGCAAAGAGGAGTCAATTACATTTCGCTCTGGCGTTATGCGCACCGCGCTGCGCGGTATTTTTGAAGTGGAGGAAAACGGCACTTAACTTACAACTTCCGAGTACCTACTCGTGGAGGAGTGTTTGCAACGTCAACATCCAGGTGAAAATTGCGACGGATCTGGACTCGAACCCGGGACTCTCGGTGCTGCCGCAGGTGTGTTATGCACTGCACCACCCGCCTCGACTCCCAAGTCCCTTCACAACTTCCACCTGCTAGATCCTGCCAGATTTGGAAATGAACCCCACCTCTTATCTATTTTTTTCTAATATTTTTTAAAACTTACATTACTTTAATTAATTTTTTATTTCAACACTCTACTTGTTTTACTTCTGAACATATTGTTAATAGACATTCTAAACATATTTTTAATAGACATATTGTGAGAATTACAGACAGAATTACGTAAAGTAAAACTAGCACTAACACTGAACAGAGAGTGAAAACGGAAATGAAATGAACACACTCAATGAATTCCTTTTTGACGAAATAGATAAAAGGGCCCTAATTTTATGGGACAAAACGTAGGAGTTCGAGTAAAATTATTCAAATTAATAAAGTAGTTGAATTCAATCAGAAATTTGCCCATATCCCCTCACGTCAAAGTATTAATATTGCGTGCGAAACCATGAAACAAATTGGAAATAATGAGTCATTTTGTTACTCAATATTGTGTGAGAACTATTTTAGTGAATAGCGTAGGGCATTATTTTCTTCATATTAGCATTCTCTTAACTCATAGAACAAAAAAATTTATTATTCAATCCAAATTCGTATTTTTTTACATTAAGGAAGAAAATTTAGAATAACATTCAGGTTAAATTCAAGACTGATGTATCGTTCAGGTCCGCGATTATTTAAATATTTGGCTATGCCAATAAAGGGAATGCACACTCCCCAAAGCGCCGGAAGACGTGGCCCCAGCGCGAGGCAAGGCCATTCTCGTCACATTCATTATATTTGGAAAAATTATATGTTCATGGTGCTGTTACACTGTTGTTATGCGTTCACATTCTATAAATATAATATCTTTGAAGTTTTCATTTCTTGGGTTTTAAAGTAACACTAAAAACCCCTTAGTTTAATTTAATAGGGCGAAATTATCTCAACATCTCTGAGCTAAAACAGCTATGAATCATTTAAATACGTCAAATGATTCGCCCGTGAAACAACTTAACTTACAAGGGTAGGTCGCGATTCGGGAAATTGATGTCGAGGTGAAACTTCGTAGGA
The DNA here is from genome assembly GCA_002313205.1 of Laupala kohalensis. Classification (NCBI taxonomy): domain Eukaryota; kingdom Metazoa; phylum Arthropoda; class Insecta; order Orthoptera; family Trigonidiidae; genus Laupala; species Laupala kohalensis. Next base: position 35,881 of record NNCF01126922.1, on the reverse strand, counting down.
TTGTGGTGCACCCTGAGGGTCACTGATTGCCAAAGTAAAAAAGTGCAATAGTCAGCCAGTTCCGAGAGAAAAGCTCTCAAAGTTTTCATCTCAGGGTAAATCCGTATGAAACCATCCAGAAGTGGTCGCTCGACCATTTGTTTAATTACCTTTTTTCTTGTTTCTTTCCTTATCTATCGAGAGTTCAAAATTGATTTTCTTAAAATTGATCTGAAACCTCTTACGTGTAGCGGTCATTTTTGTCCTTTGCGGCACATATTCTCGCGTTTGTTAGCATGTATATTACCGCATATATCTCATGAATAATTTGTTCTACAAAGTTCAATCAAAAATCATTACAAAGATCATATTTAATTGTATAAACGTTTTTCAGTATATTTTCTGTCTATTTATTTTACTTCTATGAGAAAAGTATATCTAAACTTGGATATCAAAATCGAGAAAATTTCTCTTTTTACAAATTTATTTTCAAGAAATGAGCTCTATATTTTTGAGGGTGTAGATTCATTTTAGTAGCAATATCCAAATAAATATCAACGTTCTTACTTATATCCTTATTTTTATGAATTTTTGAAAAATGATTTTTTTTAAATTTTGTCATGTGGATTTAAATATCTCCAATGGGACTGAAGATAAAATTCTGAAAATGGCACATCTTGTAGTGTTTTGTATATGGTTTATGAAAAACAGAACACATCGTTGTGTATTGAGCTAGTAAACAAGTTACAGCACCTCAAATATGAAGAAAATCACAACAAAATGGAGAAACGATGCCTCATACTTTACAGCTTTATGTATGGCTTTGATTTTGTGATTTCTGTGATATTTCAGAACCAGAATGAAGTTGTTTGAGTTGACAAACGCTTGTCTTACATTTTGTTTCACCCAAAAATATTTTTATGTCTTATTTACGTCATGAAATTTATTACTAGAGAAAGACACCTTGTACCGACATGAAGGGCCATTTAAAGTGGACAGCAATTAGTAACAATCCACAGATATATTAGAATTAACCATAAATTAAAGTAACATTAAAACAATTTCACACTACTAGTTATTTAATTTCTTTCGATGTCAAATTGTTAGTAATTCAAGTTAATAACGAGAAAGTGGCAATAAAAGAGGTCTTTGATTCAGCAAGTTTGACCATGTGTCTGAGTGACAGTAATATAATGTAAACAAGATCATTCAATCTACTATATGTCTTAATTACAGACAAGCATTCAATCAACTTACAGAATCACTTGTTTCTAGATCTTCATTTAATAAGGATGTTACATGTTCTCTTTATTAAATACCGTTGGTTACAGTTCTACCTACGTTTCGAGGTTTATTGACCTCATCATCAGGACCTGTTCTTAGTACAGAGAAAATGTATTACATTCCTTTTCTTTTTTAATTAGTAATTTATGTACAATTAAAACACATGTTAGAAGGTTGAAGATTGTTCAACCTTCTCTGTCAATTGCTTCTCATGAACTCACTCATGAGTTCTCCGAACGGAGTTCATTATATGGAAAGTAAAGGAGGGTTGGAGGTGGGGACTGTCGGAGTTTTCNCCCAACTCTCCAGGACACTGCACCCTACTCCCAACAGTTAAAACCCTGAGAAATTATTTCCGTCTTCTGCCGCCAGTTCCTGGAAAACTCCGACAGCCCCTTCCCCACCGCCCTCCCCGCAACCATCATTTACTTTCCATATAATGACCTCCGTTCGGCGTACTCTGCGCACTTGCCAAAAATTTTCCTCAATAATCAGGTAGGTAATTTTGTCGGTTTGCTCACTCTGAGTTTGTTTTCTTTTATTCGTTTTTCATTTTCTTTTCTTTATTTCAACAAAAAATTTACACTACTTTCGATACTGTTTTACTCAATTATTGTATACTTTCAAAATATGTTTTATTATTGTCATTTTCATGTACATATATATTTTTCAGTCTACGTTACTGACGATGGCTGCTATGTGGCCGAAAAAGCTTTCTAACAATTCAACAATGAGCAACATACAAATTTATTTTTAATTTATCATGCAGAGCCAAATGTCAGATTATTGACAAGACTGCGACAGAAGAAAAGGTGGATGATCTGGTTCTTCAGGATACTCATCTATCGGAATTGGACGAGCAGAAATTTCTTGTACCTGGATACACTACAGTTAACTTCAAAGGGCATTATAAATACGGTACTACTATTCTTGTTAAGAATGACCTAGTCAGGGTGCTAACGGAAATACTCCCCGTTCAAGAATTTGCAATAGGAATTAGAATTAAATACACTTCAATCTACAACATATACAAACTTCCATCACAGAATTGGAGCCTCACAGTCCTACCTCACTTGGAACATCCAGCTGACTTTCTTGGAGACATTAACTCTCATCATCAAATCTGGGTCTATCGAACTAATAACGATGATAAGATAAAGCTTCATATCTCGGGGAGTGAATAATGTTCCACTTTTAGCTTACAGGAAAGTCCTACACAGACTTCCAAAGAGTCAACACTGCATGATCACCATTCAAATCGGACTAATAATACCAATCATCCACAGCCGTGCACTCACAAGATGGAATTTAAGAAAAGCTAATTGGTCTCTTTTCTCAGCATTTGTTGAGAAAAATGTGCGAAGAATCCCAGCAATACCCCAAAACTATGATCGATTCATGGCGCCAATTATAAAAGTAGCCTAAAAATATATACTGTGCCGTGCTCACAAAGAATATACTCCTTGTTGAACAAAAGAATGTTCAGATTTGCTACAAACATTTAACGAATTTGGAGACACCCAGACAGAAGCAAAACTCGTACCTCTACTTGATGAAGTACGAAGAAAATGATGACATGAAACCGTGGAAAACAAGAACATCACCTATTCCTGTCGGGAAAGCTGGAGACACCTGAGAAAATGAGAGACACACCTTTGAGAGAAGAACCCAACCTGCACATCCCCAGATCTAATAATCAGAAGTATTTTTAAAAATATCTAAAATCTCCGTGACAAAGAAACAATTAAGGACAAGTATGGATACGATCCTAGCAGACTGTGCGGAAGAATGAACATTGATGAGAAAAGTAACTGACGACGAGGTGATTGAAGGACTAAAACAAACAAAAACTGATTAAGTTCCGGGGCCACTCGAACTTCTACCTGTACGTCTGAAGAATATTGGTCAAAATGGTGTAAAAAGGCTGGCGACATTATTCAGGGCAACAATGTATACGGGACAGCTCCCACAGAAATGGGAGGAGTCGAAAATAATAACCATCCCGAAGCAGCGCAAAACGGAGATAATCCAAGAGAATAAAGACCCATATCTCTACTTAGTGTAGCCTACAATATGTTTAAGAGGGTTATTTTATGAAGACTGGGACCACTTCTGGAAGATGTGCTCCCGGTGACGCAAACAGGCAATCGGAAAGGAGCTGCTGTGACCGAGTTCTGACCCTAACCACTTACATAGAGCATGGGTTTTAAGAAAAAAGAGAACCGACGTTCGCTTTTTAGACCTTACCTCAGCGTATGAGCGTATGACAAGGTATGAATCAATGAATTGCTTTTAAAAGTGGCGAGGGTGATGAAATGTAGGAAAGTAACAACACTGGTGTAAATATGTTTAAGGAACGCAAATATTAAGTGCACCTGGATGATAAAACCAGCAAGACGCGGATTCTGAACAACGACCACCCCCAGGGCTCGGTACTGACCCCGGATTCGTTCATTTTGTAAATTTCAGATACCCCAAACCTCGAAGTTCATAGCTATTCTTACGCAGATCTGGCAATTGTGGTACAGGCACAGTCTCTTCAAGAAATGGAAAAAACTTTAAATAATAAATTAAAATCTTTTCTACATTACTATGAAGAGTGACGTCTCACTGTTTATCCAACGAAAACAGTGTGCTCAGTAATTCATTTATATAACAAGGAAGCGCATTGAAAACTAAAACTCAACCTAAAGGGGCAAAGCATAAAACATTTGAAAACTCCCAAATATATGGGGACATTGACCGCACATTGTCTTATAAATCTCATACAGAAGACGAATGCCAAAAGCTAAAAACAAGGAATAATTTATTAATGAAGCTTGCTTGAACGACCTGGGACAGCACAGCTAAAACACAAAGAACGCCATCCCCTGCCCTTGTATACAGCACTGGAGATTACTGCATCCCGTTTGGATGCGCAGTGCCCATGTTAAAAAGGTGGATGTGCAATTCAAGTAAACAATGAGAATAATCTCTGGAACATAAAGAACCACTCCAACTCCTTGACTTCCCGTAAAGACTCATATAGATCCTCCTGACCACAGACGTCTAATAGCGGAACAGAAACTGAGTCACTCCTTACCTATTCACCTATTTATTCCTCAACGAAAGCGTTTTAAACCCCGGAACCCGTTTCCGCTACATATTTCGTCCCTGGATCCAAACACGAGAAAGAAAGAATGGTAGCAAAATAAGTGGAAGATTCAACCCAAGAGGTACCTGGTTTCGATCTTCCGAGAAAACTATGGACTACTCTTAATCCAATCCGAGTTGGTGTAGGAATAGGCAGACATGAGCTGGCTAAATGGGGATTTATCATGGACCCTATGTGTGCTGTGGAGAAATCCAGCACATGGACCACATATTAACGTGTTCACAGTATGGTTTTAAGAGCGGAGACTTTGTAGACGTGCATAACCTGACTGGTAAATGCGTCGAATGGGAGAAGAATATAAAATTACATTTGTAAACATAATGTTTTTAGGTTACGTTTATTAGTTTTTAAGCTTGTATTATGTCATCTATTTAATTTTAATGTTGTCTGGAAGACTGAACGAATATATTGAGACTTTATGGGATAAAACCCATAATTCTCATCAGTGAATTTGTGTTTCTCGCACCGCTTCCCGATCAGAAAGTGCGCGCGGCTCGCCGAGCAGCGCCGCGCCAGCGACCGGCGGAGTGCATCCCTACGCCGCCAATCGGAAGAGAACGGTGGCGACGGAGGCGACGGAGGCGACGGAGGCGACGGAGGCGACGGAGGCGACGGAGGCGACGGAGGCGACGGAGGCGACGGAGGCGACGGAGGCGACGGAGGCGACGGAGGCGACGGAGGCGACGGAGGCGACGGAGGCGACGGAGGCGACGGAGGCGACGGAGGCGACGGAGGCGACGGAGGCGACGGAGGCGACGGAGGCGACGGAGGCGACGGAGGCGACGGAGGCGACGGAGGCGACGGAGGCGACGGAGGCGACGGAGGCGACGGAGGCGACGGAGGCGACGGAGGCGACGGAGGCGACGGAGGCGACGGAGGCGACGGAGGCGACGGAGGCGACGGAGGCGACGGAGGCGACGGAGGCGACGGAGGCGACGGAGGCGACGGAGGCGACGGAGGCGACGGAGGCGACGGAGGCGACGGAGGCGACGGAGGCGACGGAGGCGACGGAGGCGACGGAGGCGACGGAGGCGACGGAGGCGACGGAGGCGACGGAGGCGACGGAGGCGACGGAGGCGACGGAGGCGACGGAGGCGACGGAGGCGACGGAGAGAAACTAGACCGCCGTAAAAGGAGGCGGCAGTTCGCAACGGCATCGGGCACGCTACCCCACGTGCAAGGAGGCTACCACGATCTCCAACTTCGCGTCCGCTGGACTAAGGAGGATCGTTGGTGACCCAGACGAATCAAAGAAGCCGTAGAGATTGCGAGAACACCGAACAATCTTAATGTTGATCATGATTTGATCCTGAGCAGCGCTTGGAGTTGGGCACTAACTCCCCCTGAGCGTTTCACCGCGCTCGGGTGCCAAGCGCAGAGTGACCGCACATCTGCCCCACCCGGTCCCGCTCCGACCCGCGCTGATTGGCCGCCGCGCTCGGCCGACCAGAATGATGTCCCCCAACCGAACCTACATAACCGATGCGTGACTTGGTCGACCTCGCAGAGTACGACAGCGACTTAGGTCTTTACGACTCTGACATTGCCCTGAAGAAGGTCACAGCATGATAGCCGAAACGTTGGAAATTGTATCTACTAAGACGCGGTTTGTCCCGGACAGGCAACTTCATACAGACTCCGGCCGCGGAAGCCTACGTTTATATTTTAAGACATGTACTTTTACATAAAAATTTATTCACGTTGCATTGAATACTTGAAATTTCATGGCATGTAAATTTATATATAACGTATACGCTAATATTTTATTCTCCATCTGGTTAAAGAGCACAGAATTCATCTTGGGTTGTGGATATTTGTACACTACTGATAACAAAAAAGGGCCCATTTATTTTTCTAAGTCCCACGCTCTGACCAGTTGTGGATTTGTTAAGTTTGCAACGCCTCTCTCCTCCTGCTTCCCCTTCGACTGGGGAAGTTTCGTTCGACCAATCGTAGGTCTATTTGAAATTGCTCCCATATTTGGCAGACTAATAGAAGACATCGTGCCCCTGGTAAATCGTAACGAGAGAAAATGTTTCATTACACCGCTATTAAAGAAATATTTTGTATTTTTTATTACACACATTTTGGACTTCTATAACAAAAATATTCTGTATATTCTTGACTTCAATAAACTTTACCATTCTCTATATTTAAACGACATCTCGAGATTCGTTGTCTCGCAAGGTCTTCATAGGCAATGTAAA
>NNCF01126922.1:3354-28039 GCA_002313205.1 Laupala kohalensis | reverse complement strand
TTTAACAAAAAATAAAGTAATTGATTGTTTATAATAAAATTGCATAATTAATAGAGCATATACCTTTTTCTTTAGTAAATATTGTTCTCCAAATGTATAATGTTGTAAATCTAGATGCTATATGAATAAATATTTATTGAAAATATGGTTTGGATATATATTAGACCCGTTTCCTACTCAATATTTTTATTAAAATTAAGTTTTAATACATGGGGTATAATTACGAACTCGTTAATTTCTTTTAGTATCATTGTTTTCTTTAAATATAAATTATTTGCTTTTAAATTCAATATACAATTTTTTTGCACATGTTTATTGAAATTTTGAAGAACTTTTCTAAATTCCTCGTAAAATATATCATTGAACACTTTCATTTACACATGAAGAAACTAAAATATTGAAACTTAAAGAGAACATGAATAGAAATTATTTTATAGAACTTTTGTCGTCTCGTCGGCAGATGAACTTTGTCGTCAAGTGCCCTGCCACGTTGCCATGTACATCGTAATGCTACGTTGCCGAATTGACAATTGCTCAGCGTATGTTTTAAGAACGTATTTTAATGGAATATGGCCGGATGTCTTATCAAATGAAGATCTATGAGAGGTAACGAACCAGCAGCCAATTGAAACACAGGTAAAGGAGAGAAAGTGGCGTTGGTTAGGACATACCCTAAGGAAGCCCACTGGAGTCATTGAGAAGACAACACTTGACTGGAACCAACAAGGATCTCCAAAACGTGGCCGTCCTAAGACCTGGAAGAGGACGATCGAGGAGGAATGCCTGGAAATGGGAAAGACATGGAATGAAGCAAAGAAGCTGGCCAACAACAGGACCCGATAGAAGCGTTTCACAAAAGCCCTATGCTCCAAGAGGGGCGACAGGACTTACGTAATGCAATGTATGTTGGAATGTTGATGAATGTATCTCGAGTGAATTACAAGTCCTTATGAAGATACGAAATGTATCGAAAATTTACCTAGTAACATTTAATGTACTTTTACATTATTCCCATTGAAGATTCTTAAGACATTAAATTTAATGTACATTCACATTTATTTCACGCCAGATTTCATTTCATTAAATTTAATTTACCTCCGTGCAGTAAAGTACATTAAAATTCCTAACATTTTTAACAGTGTGATTCTGAGAGGTCGTTGTGGGCATACTTCGTCTGACTCCTAAGTGGAGACCTCCGGTTCGGGAAACTCTGCCAGCAACTCGCTACCACCGACTCTAGCCCTCAGCTTCGTTGAAGCGCTCAAATCCTCGCAACCCGCATGGGCAGAGTGTTACGTTAAGGCGGTGTCTCTTAGGAGAGTTGTTACTATTATTTTACAACAATTTTCTCTCAACTTGTGTTGGTTTTTCTCTCAGTGGATTATAAAATTAAGTGCTGCTGGGAGGATGAATCTATTTCAGGTCCAAGAACTTTTTGGTAATGTGGGCTAAGGACCGGAGGACGTTGTGTTGCAGTCTGCTTATTACATTGGAACCGATTTCTAGTTTTTTAATAGAATCAACTAGGAACTGGGTTACTAGTCCTAAGGTATATAGAATGGTAGGTACTGTTATAACTGCTTGAACAGTCCTTTTCTGAATAAAGTCCACGAAGTGTTCTTGTTTTTTCCTAGATTGTTAGAATTCACGACACTAAAATGGATAAGATGCACTTCTCAATCTTTTCCTTTCCAAAGGATTACATCAGGTCTGTTGTAAGACCGGTGAAGGTGCATACCAGAACAAGATATTTGAATTCAGATCTCGCAGGACTAGTAGGGGTACTGATGGTCTGGTAAAATGTGGTTCTTCATACAGTTCCGTATTTTACAGTTTCTCAGTGGATAGTTTTTCCCATGTTGTCATGTCCAGTTTAGTAATCATTTTGGGATAACTGTGAATTTGGGACATAAATCTGTGATTCCAGTTTCTTGTAGGTGTTATTATTACTATTAGATTTATTTTATGTTGCGACGAGATTTAGGCCATCAGGATTGCTCTTCCACCTTTAACCAGATACTTTGGGCGAAGGGATTGGTAAAGATATTGGGTTGCTGAGAAAATTTAAGATACCGAACCGATTTGGATTTGGAGTAGGTGAAGAAAACCCTGAAAACTTCACTCATTTCGTGCATGCCCTGGACTGAATCCACACTCTTTCGCTCAGTAGTTCTTGAGGAACTGTGTTACTATCTCTACACTATGGCTATCGGAAGCCAACTGCTGTATGAGAGAAATACAACAAATTACACAACTAATTGTAGTACTTTGCTGTACATGTATTTAAGTGCCAGCAAAAGTATTTTATTCTTACAATATAGATAGATTTTATTTTTCCACAGTAAAAGAAAATTAGTCTAAGAAAAATCAGAGCAAAACCGGGTAGTAGTGTAATAATATCCTTTTAAATACTGTAATGTTTTGACTTTGTTATACGTACACAGTGTGTAACGTTTTTCGAAAATAAATTTGTTCAAAATTTCCTGCTTGTAAGACCCAGCTTGTTACCTGAATGTAAGACTACGTTTCTCAATAGGTTTAGTTGGAGACTTTACTCTGTTAGATGGATGAACTGTAAGATCTTCTTGGATGAGTTGTAAAATGGAGGAGAATTTTTCACGGGAGATTCTAAAATATGTTTTAAATCGTTCTTCGCCCAAATGTCTGGTAATCAACAATTTGAAAGCTCCTTCGTCAGCTCATTCCTTTTTCATTCTCCTTATTTTCATCCACTCACGAAGCACGACTTCCTCTTTTTCATCCTCAATATCTTGATCAAGTAATATTAACATTGCCAGTGCTTGCCTTTTCTTTTGCTGACAATGATCCATAACCCTAAAGACGTCAACAGTATCCAGACAGCGACACCACTGAGAGCGCGTGGTACAACACGCAGACCACGACGCGGCTGAAGAACGCTGGCTAGGAAAACACTTCTACTGAACACAGTGCGTTGAACAGGAACGCAGCGCGATAATCTGGTTGTAGGAAAACGGCCCTTGAGCTTTTTTAAGGACGGAATTGATGGATATGCAGAGTGGACACGGAAATTTTGCAACGAAATTGACCAAGACAATTCACGGGAAACCATATGACAGCAGACTACCCGAATAAGGCTATGAAATAATGCCTATATGCGGGGCTTGATCCATTTGAATAGAACATTTATCGCCTCTTCGTTCTTTAATGTCCTCACTGAAAAACGATAAATTATTGACCAAAAACTTTTAAATTGTTTTTTTTTTTAGATTTTTCAATTTTGCTTCAATATTGCAAGTTCACACGCACCCCTTGCCATGGCTTCTGGGACGTCTAGTCGCGACTGTCCCGATACACAGACACATGGCTAAAATGGGGACTGTCTCAGAAAATTTGGATTGTGTAGCATTTCCACTTCTAGGAGAAACAAGTCTTCACGTTCCCGCGACCAGAGATATGACAACTTTCAGACCAGGATCGCCAAACCACACTCCATGAAGACATGAAGTAACACACCAACTCACTGATGTGGTGACCGCTATTTCATGACCAGAAATAAATATAAATAAACGACATGGAGTCGACAGTTGAATGATACAACCTCTTATTTACGTGGGAGTGAACATATTTACGAGGAATTAGGCAGGTTTCATTAAATGTGAGTCAGAAGGGGCAGTTATCAGAGGGAACGAGCTGATCCGTATCGTCCAACTCGATTGTTTTCTCATTCCGCCGCCAGGGAGCAACACATACCGAAGCGATGACTTTGGCCTGGCCTGGCGGTGCTGTTGGATGTAGGGAACAAGCGAATGCTGTGACTCGCCGTGACCTCGTGATGAGGATGATCAGAATCAGGATAATTTGACAGCTTGTGACAGACTTGTGGGTGCCCATGCGAGTGATGGTGTTCCATGATAATGCCTTCGTTAAGTTATTTTTCTTCAGACATTTAATGTTATATTAAGGATATGAACACTTCATGTCATAAATTGAAGTATCAGTATTGAGTTATTGATGATAATTTTTTATTTTGTCGATATTGCTTCTATGATTGATGTTAATTTAGTTCTTAATGTGCGTAGGGCATGACATGCTATTAGATAAGTGATAGTTTCGAATCGCTATCCGCTGTAGTTCCTTTTATTAGCCCTTGATACTTCCCCGAGCAAACAATGGCAAGCAGTAAGCTTGAGAAAAACCTAGCAAGTAGTAAATTCCATCCGCGAGCAAGTTCAAAATTATACAGCAGAATTGATGCTGAAAGTAAATTGGTTGAGGTAAATGCAAATTTACATGTATATAATTGTTATTTACACAAATCTTTGTTCAGACTCTTGTGTTTTAGAAATTACTATATTTTGTAATTGTTTCTTTCAGGTTAGAGAAGATGAGGAGCAAAAAGTTAAGCTTAGTGAAATAGTGGACCTTCTTGTTGCCGCTGGGTACTTTCGTGCCCGTATTAAGGGTCTTTCACCATTTGATAAGGTACGGTGTGCTGGTGATCAATGTCTAGAAACTGTGTATGTTGTTTCCTTCTACTTTTCAATAAATGAAATCTCCAGCAAAATGACTGTAGGAATTTAGTTCCATGCTTTCTTGTGTCTTAGCGTTTACTCAAATGGAGGATGAAATATGAATAATCCTTTTTGTTGTACAAATTATTATGTAACACTCCTAAACATTGTACATGATTTTCTCTTTCAAATACAATACTTATTCTCTTGCAGGTTGTTGGTGGGATGACTTGGTGCATTGAAACTTGCAATTTTGAAGTAGATGTCGACTTATTATTTCAAGAAAATTTAACAATTGGACAAAAAATGTGAGGAAAATTATCTTAATGTAACATACAGTATAATCTGTGACCTAATCCTCACCTGGAAGAAATACACTATTTTCTTTTAATTTCTATTAGATTTTTTAAATTTTTTCTAAATTAGAATGAATGTGTATATCATTCATCTCCATTGTAAATTTTATTTAATGATGTTTCATGAACTCTGTAATTGAAGCAAATATTTTCTTAAGCATTACATGACCCTTTATCAGCCAATAAATTTCAAAAGTAAACTCCTTTTCAACTGGATGTTCAAGTTCATTAGGGAGTTCTAAAATTTTGAAAGGAACAATTTCTTAATAACTAAACATTCCCAAATCTTGTGAACTCTATGAATGAATCTGATGCAATATTTGTGAGTCTACTAAACACGTTCATTTATTGAAACTATTTAAATGCTTTTGGAACTTTTCAGTTTGGGAGTAATATTGTATTCAAAAACTAAGGACTGGTCGATTGACAGAGACATTGTATTGTAAAACAGCATTAATTTTAGATTAGAAGTATCTTCTCTGTACCATAAAATTCTAATAAGACAAGTCACAGTGAACTAATATCATCTCATCATGCTCAAAGAACATTTTCTTCTATACATCAAGTGCCTCCACTGTAATTTTTTCAAATATTTATGTTGTCTTCTAATTATGTTTTTATATTAATTGTAATTGTAAATTTGTCTTCATTCTAAACAAACTAAATCTCTTTTGTTGTAGTACCTTAAATGAATATTAATGAGTTACATTTTACATTTATTCTCCTGTATTGTTACTAATTTTTATATTTTAAGTGCTTTGACTGAAAAAATAGTTTCTGTTCTTCCTGAGATGAAATGTCCTCATTCCCTGGAACCTCATCAAATCCAAGGACTTGATTTTATCCATATCTTTCCTGTTATACAAGTGAGTTTGTTTTATTTAAATGAATTTTCATATGACTTTTATTCTAGGAAACCTAATTATTAGTATTTCATGTGTTTTCAACTCAGTGGCTGGTAAAGAAATCAATGGAAACAAGAGAGGAAATGGGAGATGTTATTCGTGCTTTTGCCGTTAGTCAGTTTTCTAAGAGTTACTGTCTTCCTGAGGAACAATATCTATTGGAACATCAGGAAAAATTGCAGCATAATATAAACAATCTCAAAGTTAGAACACATTTGTTACTTCTGGAGAGGTTTTTGTATATGTCGAATGTTTGACATGTGCTTTTTAATGTTTTTCTGTTGTTCAATATTCAGGAAGTATACAGACCTCAGCGTCGTTTCCGCAGAAAAGATGCTCCTCCTGAAGATGAAGAAAGTCTCGTACAAAGCACACTGCTAGAGTATGGATGTAGTGTTCCATATCTCCTTCCTTCCAAAACTGCAAGTGTAAGATTCTTTTCTTTCATATTTTGAGTGTAAATTTTTTTACTGATTTTCAAGAATACATTCACTGACTGAAACACCTCTGGTGGACTCTTTTTACATAATTGTATTGACTGTCAATTTGCCTTTGGTTTTTGCTCATTTATTGTAATATTTATTTATATACGCCTTGGAGAAAATTAATGTTCCAAACATTTGCTAGTTTATAATATCTTTATTTGGTGACCAAATCCTGAAAAACTATGAGCATTCTTTGTACGTTCTGCTTAAGTCAATGGCATTAATATTGCAATTGCATCATTATAAAAAAATTTATTGGTATTTCACCACTGTATTAGATAATGCTATTTTGAAATCGTAAGAGTGGTGTGTATTTCTAATCCTCATACTTAGTTGTGGAATATATTTGGTTTTTCCTTGTAAACTCTTATTATACAACTTGAAATGTGTGTTCGATGTATATTTCACCCTTCTATATCTCTCATTGTAGTTTGCTTCAACAGTGTTTTTGACTAAAATTAGTTCCATACATTCTTGATTGAATTTTATGGAGAGGTCATATGTAGTGGTATGTCGTTTTTTATTTATACCACATGTTACAGGTGTTTCAGAACTTTGATCATTTCCTACATTGATTTTCAATATTTCTTCTTCCTTAAATTTTTTAGTGATTCCCAAGAATCAGTGTTCTTATTCCGTAGTCTTCAGGATATTATTTGTTTCTTTTTCTCAGCTGTCTAGATGACTTATGGTATTTCAGCTATATCAATATCATCATGTGAATTCACCCTTTTAAGTTTTATTTTAAAGGTATTATTTTGAATAATTTACATGTCCTAAATGTCAGCTTTACCAGATTTCTCATTTTTTATTTTTTAAGTAAATACTTGACCATATTCTCAATAAGGGTTTCTTTATGCAGAGCAATGCCGATGGCAATTCAGTTGAAACATCACCTGAAGTCCAAGAGACTCAAAAACGAGAGGAGGTGAGTTTGCTGAAATATTACTTAATAAGTGTCATTACATTGTCTTGTGAGTTATATTGGCGTTATTTTAGTTGTTGCATGTTTTTTTTTTTTTTACTAATTGGCTTGATTTTGTTTTGCATAGTTTTGGTTTATAGTTTGTTTGTGTTTGTCATGCGTGTAAGTAGTATATTCTTCCAGAAAAAAATTCAACTCCTTATGAATAAAATGGCATCTGCAAATGAATTAGAGGTATGTAAATGTTAATATTTGTTTGTGTAAAATTGTTCAGAATGGGCATGAAGTAATTTGTATGTATGGAATTCTTTTCTTCTTTTAATGAGTGTTGTTATTATTGGCATCAATTGTGATAAATTCAAACTTTGTTTATGTACATTTCAGAACCGATTACCTGCAGGTCTTGTTGGTAATATTGTGAGTTTGCAAGCTCAAGAAATTGCTCAAGAAGCTAAACGATATGCAGAGCTTCAAGCTGAGCTAGAAGTGAGTACTTTTAGGCATATTAGTTTTACTTACATGAACCACATTGATCAGTATTCTCTGATTCTCAAGGAATGTGTACTAATTATAAACTACAAATGTCATGAGGATTTTAATCTTGACTGAATTGTTGTGAAGGTAGCCATCTTCAGCTTTGGGTTCATATTCCTGGTCCCGATTTCCACTCTTTACACTAAAACACTTTCCCTCTCATACTTGCTCTCTCTCTCTCTATCCATTTCTTTCACTCACTCTCTTTCTCTCTCTTTCCCCCCGCTCTAAAACCCCAATTTTTTAAAATCCCTCCCTCTCCTCTTCTCATCCTCCCTCTCCCCCTCTGTTTCTCTCACTGTCAGAGCAATGCTTTAAAATATGAAGGACTTAATTTGACGGAAGTTTATAAAACTGTTTGTGACTTTAGTAAGTAACTTAACATTTAGTATAACTTTTTAACTCTTAACTTTGTTAATTGACGATTACTGCTTTTCTACCCTGCGATATTTCTGTGCTATCAGTTGAAAAAAATAATGTGTTAGTTCCCATTTAGAAAAGAGCAAAGATATATAGTGATAAAAATACATTTTTTATCATCCAGATGATCCATATTACCTTAATTACACCTAACACAACCTTAGAGCTCACCATTTTGCATTAAAAATCATAGGAAGACTCCAGAACTGCTGCTGATAGGGTCGCTGAGCAGATTTGCTCAAACATGAGAGCTTGCACACTACCAAATTTGGCACTAACACTTCTGGAAAAGCTGATGGAGTGTCTTTATTTGTGCTATCCTTTTTTATTGTAGGAATCTGGTTTTGGTTCTCCCTCTACTCACGTTGTTGCCCTCAAAAGAAAAAAAGTTGCCCTAGAAGAAACTTACCATAAATTGAAAGAAGATAAAGTCAACCTTGAATCTTCAGTGCAAAAAGCTTATGATCGACTTCAAAATATACAGAGAGCTCAAGGAAAAGTTAAAGCTGCCCTGTTAGAAAATGAGAAGTTGGAAACTCCAGAAAACCAAGGGTGTGTTGCACCTTGTTCTTATTTTGGTATTCTTGAAATTAAGTATTTGCTATTAAATTGACTTTACTATCAAAGTAATCATTTTGTTTATTTAATTTTGTCCATTTTGCAAGATTTATAAGCTTTTTTGATTATTGTACAACTCTTTGAAGTAGTAGTTCTGCATCCTATTCTGTTGTTTGTATTTTGCATAGTATTCTGGAAGATTTTGGGGAGTCTTGTGTCCAAATGTTGATCTGAGAATGCTTCTGTTTAATTTTTATTTTTCTCTTTTGAAAGTTTAATGTGTTTCATTCTAGAATTCTCAGAAAACTACAAGCATTAGTTGTGATGAATGAAACTCTTCGTCAACAAGAAAGCCAATTCCGTGAGCAGTGTCGACAAGAGCTTGCAATTTTGCAGAAAAATGTTAAGTATGTTCAAATTTATGATAAGGAGTGTACAGAAGTTACATCAATTAATTTCAAGTGTATTTACCATTAAACTATAACATTCTTCTTAAATTTGGAGGCATGCTCAAGAGAGTGCCACACCAGATGAAGATTGTGGTCAAGTTGCAAAGCAGTTTGTGGAGGAACAAGAGCATGTCCAAAAATTGCGTTTATTGCTGGCCAAACGCAACAGGGCAATAGCTGTTTTACAACGTCAGTTGGATGAAGTTCCTGGCAGGGCAGAACTTGCTCAGTATCAACGTCGTTTTTTGGAGCTATATAATCAAGGTATTAAAAAATTCATCTCTACAAACTAGTAAATAGTAAAAAAAAGTGTTTTACACTTTTATATTTCTTTTGTTTTGTAGTTGCTGCAAAACACAAGGAAACTAAACAGTTTTATACTTTGTATAATACTTTCGACGATACAAAAGTGTACACGGAGAAAGAATTGTCTGTTCTGAATTCAATATTGGACAACTATGCAGAGTAAGAAAATGTTATTATTTATGTATTAATAGTGCCTGTAATTAGCTTGTAGTTTTAGTTGTTTGTGAAGTTTTTAATGCAGTGTTCTCTATTGATTTTATTTATTTTAGAGCTATGTCTTCTGCTAGTGGAAAAGAACAATTTTTGAAGCAATTTGATGCAATAGTGGAGGGGTTCAAGCACATCAAAGCAAAAGTGAGATATTTTATTTTATTCAATCAGAAATAAATGTTTCAAAGTGAAATTTATTTTAATAATTTTACTGTCTTCTTTACTCTTACGTTTTATTTATGCCTTATGTGATGTTTGTGTTGGTAATAAGAGAATGATGTGTTACTCTATTAATTCCAGTGCCCAAATTTTTACATCTGATATCACAGTTGGGCAATGGCATGTATTCCACAACTATTTTGTGCAGTATTTACATAGTTTTGGTTTGTGATAATAATTAAGTATTCACAATATATAATTAGTACCTTTTGTTACATGTTGTATTTGAAAAACTTTAAAAGACAAATACAACAGTCACTTGAGGAATAATTTGTAATTAATATTAGTTTGTAGCAAAATTGTAAATGTATAACTCTTTATTCCTCAATAGTAGAGGTATCTTAATTTTTTGCTTAATTATCTTAATTATTTACTTGTCAGCAGAATTGCCAGTCTTTTCTTTTTCTCTAATTTGTCTGAATTGGTGAAGTATCAAGTTAAAATGTTTGTTGCAGGCAGAACAGAGAAAAATAGAGGAGCGTCAACGACGTGATAAACTCAGTCAAACTCTTCTTGGTCTTATTGATCAACAGAGACGCTATGTGGTGGCTGTTAGACAGTTAACTGATGAATGTCAAAGGAATGAAAGGCTACTTTCTCAATTGCGGGGAACTTGATTATATATTACTGTGTCTACTTCACTATATTCAAAAATGCTGGAAAATAAATGGTTATGTGTTTTTAGAGTATGCTGAATCTTTATTTAAGATATATAGATCATATATGATGAGCTCAAATATTACTTTTTGCATTATTTATTTGTAAATATCTTTTCTTTAATGTGCTATGTATATATGCATATATTATTTGGAAGAGCATTTTCCTGTATTTTGATACTTTCTTTAAAACAAAAATATAATAGGACCCCTCTTTCACACTTTTCAAGGTTGTCAGAAAAATTGTGTAAATTGAGAGAAAATATAAATTTAGAGAAATTGATATTGACCCATTTATTTCCTGTATTAGTAAAAAAATGTAAAATTTGCTATGGAGATCTGTGTCAATATTGATGAATTTGCAACAGTGTACACAATGTCTTCTGGGCTAATGAAGGCAAAAGCTGAAATATCTATTGTAGTGTATGTGATAAATTTCTAGTGTTCTAATTTAAGTCTTCAATATAACTAAGTATATATGCATAAGCAAGTAAAATTGCAGCAGATAGAAAGTTATGAAAACAAGAACTGACAAATATATATTTCACTGAATAGGTCTACTTTTTTTTTTGTTTTAATCTTGAATTTGTGTGTACTGGCATGATACTTGGATGTTTTGAACACTGTTTATTTAGAAAACAGTCTGGAGCAATCATTGTATTATGAATATCAGTTTGAAACTACTACCAAAAATGAGCATTGATAATTGTTATCAAAAGTAGCTTTAACGGCATAAAATCTAAAAATCTGCTGTCGCCGTTTTAGATGAGCTATCGTATGCTTTGAAAGAATGAAAGTTGCAGGAAGTTGGAATTCATGAATCATAGAAATTCGAGGTAAAATTGCGGGGGTCAAAAACTTCCTATGAACATTCTTGGAATGTTGAAAGCGGGGTTGTACTATCAATGACAATAGTTTCTCTGGAATATGAAAGAACATTTGTGTTTCTTTAGTTCTGACCAGATAAGAAAACAATGATAGTGAGGAGCGCCCAACGGCGACATTCAAAAGATAGAATCGACGCAGTCCATATAGTTTGAGTGCGAGGAGGTTGTACGGATACAGCAACTCCCAGACGACTATGGCACAGGATAGGAGCTCTGACCTATATACACAGTTTATCGAGTTAAAGCATTGGACGCTCGTCAATGCTCTCTGAAGGTTGCAGAAATCTTGCGAACCACAGTAGACCACCGCTTTGCTGCTTTTCAAACTTGCGAAGCGTGCTTCGAAACTCGCAAAAGCACGTGTTTGGATGGAAATTCTAACGCTACCGTGTTGCGTTCCGGCCCGGTGAAAATCTGGTATCTAAACGGGCTTTGCACTGGCTATAATGTGATCTGAAACATGCCAGGTACACGCTTGTTGCGCACTATACTTCAGACCGGCCCAATATTTCACGCGAAAAAACATGAAATTTCGGGCCGGTCCGACATTCGTCGTTCCGACTTCCACTACCAGATGGCCGTGAAATCGGGATCCCTCCTTGGGTGAATTTTTCAACGAAATTTAATATTTCCAGTTCACAGTAAATTAAATTCAAAGGATATTTTATTTATTCGTTAACGTGTGTGGATTTTTGCTACCGAAAAATCCGTTGTCCTCGATGGAGATTGAACCTGGCGGTTAGAAGACTACTACGATAACCACTCAGCCATCCTAGATGTTCACGAGTCGTTCGATTTGCGTTTTGTACGCCTACGATGCCAGCGCTATCTCTGAACAAGTAACATGGTGTGTGCAATATTTATGTGATAAAAGCGCGTGGAAACCATATAGTTGTAATAGACAGGCGATACTATGCATGGGTATTTTCTGAATTTTTATTGAAATTTGGAAATAGTGACTTTTTATGATAAACCGTTTTAATCGGACGTATAAGAATTTTCCAGTTCGCAAGAAAATCGTGTAGTTTTAAAAGTTATTGGAAGTCAAGGCTCCTTGACACGCAGTCCCGGCATTCTGAGTTTTCAGGGTAACGCCAGACCATGCTCAATTCTAAGAAAAATAAAGATTAATAAACTTCGTCAAACAGTAGTTTAAACTCCAAAACGGAACAAGTATTAGTGATAATAAAATCGGGTAAACAAATAATTCATTACGCCCCCCCCCGCAAAAAAACTAAGAAACATAATATTAAAAAGATACACCTGAATTACCAGAGGAGACAATACGCCAATTTACTCACCAGAATAAGATAAGGGACCGTCCCATGAATTCTATCGAAAAGCGCTCAAAGGAATTGTAACATCACACCACAAGCCCTGATACGATGTTAGTATTTTTGGGTAGAAGCGGGATTCACTCATATATACCACAACCTTTATGGTAGAGTTCGCTGCCACCAGCTCGGTTTCCCGAGCAATCAAACATACGTGTAATAACAATAAATAATGATTTAATACAAATTAAACAGAAATCTGAATTTACAAACGGAGACAAACTCCCAAAATCATTAATATATATAAAAATATGTTATTACACGAGTAATGCTATCGAAAAGCATTAATTACACGTAGATGAATTTAGTTGAAGACAACTGAATAGTAAAAACCCTCGAGGTTATATGAACCTTCAAAATTACAAGTTGTTTTCCCCAACAACTAACTGTTACAAGTTATGACACTCCTACTAGTAAAGAGTTTACCAAGACTACCGCAGCAGTCTTATGATTCATCGAGACTCTGCGACCGATGCTAGCCAGATCACATCTCCCGTAACCTGCGGACCTCTACTCCCACGCAAAGTCCTCGAGGTTCTTCAAACCTTCCAATATATACAGAAAAGTAAGTCACGTGATCAGCAAATAACCACGTCTTCGCTACCACACCTGGCAAGTACTCTTCTTGTTCACCCCTTCGGCTTCTAGGAAAACAGTGGCTCCATCGCGACGACGAGCCGCCGTCGGTCCCAGCTAGCCGCCCGCGCGCACCCTTTTCAGAGTGTCTCATTGTTCTACATGCGGCGACGTACTCCATTCACAAAGTCTTAAAATTCTTCTTTTCTGAGGTACATCGAAATTCCAGTGGACCTTGCATGGGTCAACGTCGCAGGCCGCATTCTCCGAGAACAATCGTACCTTCCTAGGAAGTGAAAGGTTTACGTTCAAACAATACCTCAATAACTGAAGAGGCTTAGGGTGGGTCCCAAGTTCGTCGCACTTCAGTCTTAGCGTAAATTTCTTAGCAGTGTCCGGCTTGTGAAATTCGAAGAAATATTAATATTTCACAAATCGCTAGAATGTCTTGGCTCGGACGTTACAGGAATATTGAAGAAAAGAAGAGTACTGGTAAAATATGACAATTATGAGTAACTAGAAAGAATATTATCATTCGAATATATTAAAAAGAATAAACGTGAATAAGAACACATTAAAATATTTTTGTACTTAAAATATGCTTAAAAGTAATGTAATAATGGTGTTGAAATATACTAGGAACCGAATTACCTATGAATTCATATTAGTTTGGGAAATATTAATAAAACAAAAATTTTTAATGTGTTCTTAAGATTCAATCTTCAGTATGTAAGTAATATCCCGTCAAATTTTATGTTCGTATCTCAAATATTTTTCTCTCTATTTTGATGAATAAATCATGTCGTTGAGGTGAACATGTAAAATACTTATATTTCCATCTCCATTGAAACATTTAAAAAATGAAAATAGTAGAAACTAAGTTATTGATTTAACTATTATTATGCAAAACTCGCTGATACATTAATTATTCTTGAAATATGGTGAAACTAGGAAAAATCACGTTTATATTTTCACTAGACTCGCCCTCGCACGGTCTTATCTAATCTTAATTCAAACAATGAAAATAAATCATTAAAAAGCTAGTTGTTATTCCACGTGGATTTTGCTATAGTAATAGGGTTTCTCAAATTTTAAGATCCATTTTAAGATAAAAAACACAATAATAATACATTCGAACGTAAGGAATTGTATTTGAATAAATACATAGGGTGGGATGTTGTGCAAACACAAATTAAGATAGTTATACAATATTGATTCTTTTAGAGTAAATAAAAACTAAAATGATTATGGATCTTAAAATTTGAGAAACCCGATTACTATAACAAAAGCCACAAGGAATCAAAGCTTATTAATGATTTAATTTCATTGATTGAATTAAGAATTGATAAGATCCATTTACTTTACTTAACAGCGATTATTTACTCAAAATAACTTGAAATCATAATACTCATAATCCTTGGTACTTGCAAAACCACGAATATGTGGACAATACCACCAACAGGTGATTCGCGAATATTCTTCAATGCTCGTCTTCCGACGAATAGCAAGCACCCAATCCACACTATTCCCTATTTGGCGGTTGGTTGCTCGGAATACGTCGAATGACGAATGTGTGGAGCACAGACTATATACCAGACACGGGTGGTAACGGTGCGTTATTGGTTTCAGCGCTCCAAACGAAATGCCTGTAAACTACTCTTCGAGTCTAGTTCTAAAAGCGGCCGCCAGGGCACGTGACAGTTCCCGATTCCCCTCCCTTTCTAGGTACTGTACCACCCCTCATTTCCCACTGTACTTAGCTGAAAATACTTTCCTTACAAAAATTAACATTGTTAATAGTTAACACAATGTATAACTCAAATATTTTACTACACATTTGAAACAAAAAATGAAAACGACATTATCGACAGGAAATTTATACAAAGAAAATACATACTTGCTCTTAATTCTATTTATTCATTATCAGATTGCATAACATTCTCATATGAATGGAAATATACAAGCAATACAAAAAAGGGGTATACTTGCAAAAAGGTGCTCATTTATGTACAACCACCAGCTATTCAGATCAATAATAAATAAGTGAGACGGATAAAACAAAAGTCACATGAGAAACAAAATGTCCAGGTAAATCCAAAAAAGTGATACAAGTTTATCCTACTCGCGAGAAAATATGATTCAATTCCTACCTCCTCCACTGGCTGTATAGAAAGCAGTCAATGGAATGTTGGTTTTGCCTTAAGCCATTGTGGTGTATAAATCCATTTTCGCAAGCAAAAAAAATCCATGTTCGGATCGCTGCTAGAACTGTTGTATCGCCAAAAGGTGTCCATATGACATTGTGGTATTTCTAAAAGAACTAACACGTCAGTTTTCGTAAGCCACAGAGAGATTTAAGTAACGTACGCAAATTACAGCACGCTTCGTACTCCACTGTTCAAATTGATTCAAAACTCGAACTCACAGTTCGTCACAACTACAAAATGCTTCATCTTGCTTCACTATTTCAATTCATTTCAACTGATTTCAACGACTCGATGCTGACTCGTTGCGAACAATAACAAGCCAATAGGAGCGCGAGAAACCTAATCCAATACGATCGTGCAGCCATCTATTGAGCGCAACCATAAATATATGGCTGATGACGCTGCCTGGACAAAATGTCTGTAAACTACTACAACTTCAAACCTTTATGACCTACCCTGTTTCCTTAGGTTGGTGTGTTGCCACCTAGGATCTCGAGACGCGAATGGGTGGGGAAGCGTAGTGGGAGAGAGCGGTCCTCGCTGCTGTTTTTCCCCTCCACACTTCTTGCAAATTGGCGCACTCTGTACCAGTCCTTAAGAATCTTAGGTTATCTTGAATAACCGCGCGAGAAATGCACTACTTGAGCGTATTAGGTGATTATCATAATTACTAGAACATATTTTTCGAGCTTTCGCCCTTTTATTGGCGTAAGCCAAAACATTTTAAATGTGTTTTAAAAAGTTTGTTGTTATGTGTTGCGGTCTGTAGGTTCTGAGTGGAAACCTAAGACGCTTTAAACCTCAAGATGTTCAGCTTCCTCGGATGTATACTTAAATGTATGTACATTTATTTCGGCGTATTTATGTTTTCATTTCCAATCTCAATTCATGGATCTACAGATTTCTGCTCATCTGGTAATTTGGAAGGAAACGGAGATTGCACAGAAAAAACAAGTTTAACTTGCAAGCCTAGGTAGTCTGATAGCCCACAAGTGAACGGAATCGAGTTCAAGATATAGAAGCGTATTTCTAATCTTATATTTTTTTTATTTTTCAGATTCATATTTTATGATGTCAATCCTGCTGAAGGGTTTAATTTACGTCGAGATGTATTCATGAGACTTGCTATTATGATGCAAAGATTGATGAAAAATTCAGATTGGCACCTGGTAAGTGGTGATCTTTCAGCAGAACGTTGTAGATATTCATTATGTTAATTTCCATACTTCCTCGTGTATTTTCATTATCCCAATATTTTCATTATTACTTTCCTTTCATTTTGGATATGAACAGGTGCTTCCTCCTTGGCCACATTTATATCACTGGCGTTTAAAAATTAAACAACAACAACTTCCATGGTCTTTGTTTTTTGATCTCCGCAGTTTACGAGCATTTTCTCCTGTTGTAGATCTTCAGGAATATTTTGCAGGTGAAAACGTACTTGAAATATTCTTTTCACTTCTTTAAAAAATACTGCTAAGCTTTGTGGCATAACTTTTTACCTTATTTGGGTTGAGTTTATCATTTTATTATCATTACTCTTAATCCTGTTATTTTTATGTAATGAGTCTCTTTCTGGGCACTGTTTATTGATAAATCTTAGAGCTGGTTTTTATGTTATGTGTAAATTATTAATTTTTCTACTTTTTTTTTTTTTGCTGTATCATTTTCTTGGACTTGTATTACTAATTTTATGTATCTGTATACATTTGCATACGTTTTTACTTACTATTGTTTCTTTTCCCTCATTTTGAACATAATCATCTGTAGAAGTGAATCAGTCTACTGTGGAACAGATTTATATACTTCAACATTTCAAAGGAGACTGGGAAGAAGGCCGTTTTGAAGAGAAGCAAAGTATAGAATCCTGTAATGAACCTCTTCCTTACATGTGAGTATACATCGTCCAATAACATAAGCTCATTTATTATAGGAAATGACTCAATTATGAAATGAATGAGGACAAATTGTATCTTCATTTCATAAGTAGTACTTATAGTTTTTGCTTGTGCTTGGGGTTATGTTTAAGGAAATTATAGCGCCATATCTTTATTTGTGAAAATAAAGTTCTTATGCATTAAGTTGAAATTCTTTGCATATTTAAATTATATTCTTGGGATTTATTTGTATTTATATTATTTTGTGTATCATTAGGTTGGAAGATGATGGTACATATTCTGGCTCTTTCTGGGGTTACAGTAATATCTCTGCAATGGATGTGAAATGTTTGTCATTCCATGGTCGAGCTTCTCAGCTTGCTAAGTACATTTCTGAAGAGACGAAGGCAGAGTGAGTCATGTTGAGACGAATTATTTTGTGAATACTTTTGTTCATTATGTAACTCAACATTGAAAAAATAGAAAACAAAAACTTTATGACCCTTTTGTTTGCATGAAGGACAATTTTGATTGATCATGCTGAAGTTCTATTACATGACTCATATGGTGATGAGGAATATTGGAGGGCTCGGCGTAGTATGCGTTTTTCTCACCTACTTGTAGAAAGGGCCCAGAAGTTCAGGAATGAAGTCCTGAACTCAACTGATGAAAATGATAAAACTATTCGTCCTTCAGACTGGCGTCATGAAACGGTTTGTGTCTGTTTTTTTTAAGATTGCTTAGGGGGTTTAAGGGATTGAAAGAAGATACTTATTTTCATGAAAAGAAAGATTTAATTGAATGCAATAATCTTTAAAATTATTTTGCAGTATGTTTATTGGAGTTAAATCAATGCAACCAATATCATTACTCTTTAAAGACTTTAAACTCTTAAAGGTCAATTTTCAAATAAATTTTTGCCCATATTTTGTGAAACAGGGGGCTCGATCTGCTATAGGTGGACCATATATGTGTGTTCACTTGCGAAGAAGAGATTTCTTATGGGGAAGGCCAAAAGATGTTCCCTCTTTGCAGTCTGCTGCTGAGCAGCTAAAAAGACATCTGTCTAAGTTGAATCTTCTGACAGTTTTTGTTGCCACTGATGCTCCTGACAAAGGTTTTCAACTTTTCTTTTAATATAAGTTTTTAAAAATCATGAAATATATCAAAGGGTATGAAGAATAGAATGTTCTAATAAACTGCAAGATAGAAGTATACATTATTTTTTAGAAATTTTTTATTTTTTACAATAATTCTTTTCTATTCCCTAGAGTTTTTTGAATTTCAATCTCTGCTGAAGGAGTTTAAAGTAATACAATATATAGCCTCACCAGATGAATACCAAAATATTAAGGATGGAGGAGTTGCAATTATTGAACAAATTATTTGTTCTCATGCCAGGTATGTTATTAATTTTGTATATGTGTTTCTGCAAGTAAGTTTATTTTGGTGTCAGAAAAAAGCTACATTTGAATCATGTTTGCAAACTGAATAATTTTTCAAGTTTACTACAACTGAGCTTCTGATCTATCCTAAACCCTTTGAGGGGTACCAATACAATTCTTATTTTTAAGGTGCATCTGAGAATATCTCTAGTTCTCTACTCACATTGATTCTTTTACGTATGTATCTTTTTGAGCTTGTGTGTCTGTGATCTTTATATTCACAGTGAACTTATAATAGTGAATAATTAGTGACAGATGGTTATTATTTTGATTTGGACAGTGTTTAAAATATTCTGAAATAAAATATATAATGAATTATACAAATTAATTCATTGATACTGATAATGAAAATTATTGAATAAGACTTAAGTTTGAGTAAAGGGGTAAAATTTTAAGAAAATCTATCCTGGCAAAGTACCTTAAAAGTTGATTGCAAAATTTGATTTTTTAGGAGGACAATACAAATTAACAAAAACCAACTTGGAGTTGAAAACAAAAGTTAAATATTGCTCTTGCCTGTTATTTTTGTATTCAGTCTTTGTTTGTATTTAAAGGGGCCTTATTAAATTTTAATTACAAAAGATTCATTTTTTCTACATCTGGGATGACCCTATTTTTCTCTGTATAGCCTGAATGCTATATTTCAAACTCTTTGTTTTCATTTTCAACTATTCTGTGAACCTTAACAAAATATCAAATAGAGATGGTAGGAATTGATAGATGTAGATGCTTTAAAATGCTTGTTGAGGTGCACAATGCCCAACTTACTGTTGCTAATCTTTAGGTACTCAAATATAATGCAAATAAGACTTGTGAAGGTATATAATGGGGCAAAAAACATCGCCCAACATTCAGGTCTGTACGGTAAGTTAAGGCAAATAGCATTTTAAGTGGAAAAAATTCAGATAAAGCTAGAAATTGATTAAAGATAATTTAGTACTTGATAATACTCTTAAAGAATAACTATAATTTGTTTTTGTTTTCAAAACAAGGAAAAATAAATAAAAACAATGACTGGAAATAATAATTATAGGAAGCAAACTTATTTAAAACTTGCTTTTGTTTTCTAACTAGGCAAGCTAGTGATCAAATTAGTCTCATATTTTAGAAAATTTTATCTTTCATTATCGTCAGTGCAAAATAATTATAGCTAACTTAATTTAAGAGCAAATAGCAAACGAATGTGAAAAAACATTAACCAGATAATTAATTTTTTAAGATGGTGGCCATTCCTCCACTTGGAACTCTATGGATCTCATAAATCATTGCCGATCTAATCCAAAGTGTATGCCAATTTTCTACTTAATCCAATTTTTTCGTAAACTACACCTTTTGGAGCTTATTTGCCCCAATTAAGTGTAAGAGTGGCATTCAAAAATTGATTTACTCAGTCGTTGTTTGAATTGACCATGAATTGTTGTGAAGCTAATGGTTCTTACATTATTTTGTGATGTTTAGTGTGTAAATGTCAGTGTCAAAATATTAAAGTTACAGTTTCTGTATTTCATCATAACTTTTAATTAATTGAACAGCAGAGCGCTAAGAAAATTACTTCGGAATAAGGCACTAGACATTGCATACAATAATGACATTGTTCCCCTACCACTTCACTTGGGACTGGGTGGCAAACAGACTTCAAAGGAATGAAACATCCCTTGGTCCTGCTTTGACAGTTATTACCTTTACACGCAGCTCCAAGCCCTGGGCATTTAGAGTTTGTGGACATTGTCACTGGATTGTGAAGGACACAGTAGTATTTATGGGTTGGTAGTTCTTTCATTAGCTTTCACATCAAGTGCCCTCTTAATTTGGAAGAACATATTTGTTACCCCAATTAATTATTCTTCCTTATTTTTATTTAATTTATGTGATTACCATTTTCATTCACTCGTTACTCTTATATTAACTAAACTCAATAACATTGTGTGATTAATGAACTTTCATGAACACTCAAAGGGTTTCTTTTTATGGATGTTAAAAATTAATCTGATGTTCAGCTTCTATTGCTGAAAGAAAAATTCTCTCCTTCTTAGTGACATTTGATTATAAAAGAAAACTTCTTTTTTTTACATAATTATTTCTTTAATCAGATAACCCTGAAAAATTGTGAGTAGCTAGAGAAGCTGGGAAACATCCATAAGTCTTTCTTAACAAACTTTGATAAACATTAATTGTTATTAAACTAATGCTGTATTAAACTTCAGGGATATGACATTACTGAAATTTGAAGTTTTCAATTTATAAAGCACCTCTTATATGAACATTAAAATTTAGTATAAGCTTTGAAAATAAATAAATCCTTTATAGAACTAGTGCTGCAATACCATTGCTTACTCTTTTCCGTATACTTTCATAAGTCTTCTCTATAGTATACAATCTAACTTGTAAAAAAAGGATATTTATACAATGTCTCAAACATTTTAATAATATCTGTTTAAATGAAGTATCTACAAAATTGATTAAGGAAATTATTTAGTGTATGAACGTTAAATGATATATTTACTTTGTAGTGTGATGAAGGATAGTCTGAATGATAGGAATCTTGGAAACAACATCTTTTCCCCAGTGTTGTTTTTCATGTAATTCTAAATTTGAACAATTAGACTCTCAAGTTAACAAATTCTTTCAAAATAATATCTTTTTATTTCAAATTTTGTATTGGTTAGCCATCAGAGGATTTCAACTCTCTCATTTGGGTTTATTATTACTTCTTCCTTTGAGTTGTTGTTTTTTTCTGTTAAATGCATTCAATAATGTATAAAAGACCTGAACATTTTCTAAAAGTGAATGTTCATGTATCCATTCTCCTTTGTTTCCAAAATGCAACAGAGTGCCCTACAGTGTTAAGAAAAGGAGGAAAATTATTATAAAGTAGATTAATAAAATAATCAAGTATTAATGATTCACAAATTTCAGATTCTTTGTTGGCACACATGAGTCAACATTCTCCTATCGCATTCAAGAAGAGCGTGAAATCATGGGATTTAATCCTTCTACTACTTTTAATAGTCTTTGTGGAGATTCTTTGAATTTTTCTTGTCCTCAACCTTCTCGTTGGCTTGCAGTGTTCTAGGCGATTTTCATTAGGTTAATTGATCAAACTTTGATGTTCTCAAAGCTGTGAGTTTGAAATGTTCTCAAAAAGAGAATGAGTGACAATAAATTTTTTTATGTGATTCCAAGTTTTCATTTATAATTTTCTCTTCTTGTATTAAATAATATTTAAATATGTCAATTTTTAAAAATGAAAAATGTTACTCTGTTTCATCAGTTAATGTGTGAGCAAAATAAATTTGTTATGAAGTGTTTCTGATAGCATTTCTCTTTCTTTCGCATTCTTATGTCCCTTTTAGAATTAATGTACTAACACCATACTTGTGATGTGACAACTTTCAATTTGATGAAAATGGCTATGAGCCGAGAATTAAACCTGGGACTCCTACATTGATCGCAAGAGTGTTAACCACTACACCACCCATTCACCTACTTTAACTGTACAGCATTTCTACCCAGACCTAAACTCTGGAGGACCTGAGATGCATCCACATACCAGACGGTACTATGCTGTGTGTGATTAGGCACCAGGTTAACACATACCTACATGTTAATGTTGGTTATGCATTTATTTCTTCCATGTACTCAACACGTGGAGAAGAGAAGTAATAACTTCGGTCAGGTGAAAGTAGCAACGAGCCATTGTATAATATCGACTAGTATTTTCTTGATGGAATTTTGCTTCTAAAAGTATAATTGTAAGCAGAAATACATTTTATGTGCCACATTTATTCACTCTTTAATTTCTTCTTAAAGTGAACTTTAGTATTCATCATTATGTGGAGATATTTGAATTTTTGCACTTTTGTATTTCCATACCTGCTACATGTATACATAGTTCTTCAGTATGTTTTCTCGTACATATCATGCATTTGGGTTTTTTACTATTTATAGCCAATCCAACTTTCTGGCATGCCATTTTTAATGTAGTAGGAAGTCTCGGTTAAAACTCATAGCATTGTGGCTAAAATAAGGAATTCATCAGCATTCACACATTTTTATTTTAGCCGACTTGAAAAGTTACCTCGGAGGTCAAGCTTCTTCAGAACACTATTTTCCATTATTATGAGACTGAATAACGAGGCAGAAAGTGAATCATCTTGTCTTACACCAATTTTTTATTGGAAAAGACTCAGAAAATTCATTGTTTATTCATACTTAGGCTATGGTGTTGCTGAGGATGGGTTTAACAAGGAGAAAATGTTTTGCAAGGACTTCATACTCCTTTAATCAGTCAATTATTGAGGGTCTGTCCAAGATATCAAAAACTTGTCTAAAATCTATAAATACATTATACTCTTCTATATTGTACTCATAGCATTTCAAATGAGTCCAAGATTTTCATGGTGAAATTGTCACATACAACATTGTAAACTGAATAGAATATTGGTTACTTATTCCACTGCATAATATCTTATTGTAGTGACTTCACTGTTATCTATTGTAGTACTTTACTTCATCTTCTACTGATTTGAAAATTGGAAGAACAGAACTGTATATAAGTAGTGGTGTTTTAACTTTAAAATTTCTGTACATAGTGATTGGTTGCTAGTAAATGCAAAAAAAAAAAAAATTTACCTTCAAAGAAATTACATTTGGTAAATTTATTTTCATCCAAAAACTAAAATATGAAATAAGTTGGTCTCATCATTGGTGAAATAAATTTTTCTGAATTTGGTGGTGGACATAGAGGGGTGTTAGCATTTAAAATTATTGCTGTGAATTGACCTGAAAAATCTACCAGCAATGGCAAGAAAGTTCTCTTTTAATATGCAGGTAAGCAATAGACAATTATATCATGTGTAATGGCACATTCATTACTTTGTATCTTGTGTACTTACAATATAGAGAGTATTAGGTCAAATATTGAGACTGACATGACCTAGAAAGCATGAATAATGGGGTTAAGTAGTTACAAATCTTTCTTGAGATAATCCATGATAAACATTTTGAACTTCACTGAAATTTGGTTCAACTATCAAGTTGAAGTAAAATTATCTCTCAACAGACCCTGGATGAGCCACTGGTGTTCACGGAGGGTAGGACTCTGCAATTTCTAGACTTTTGCACTGGGAGATGTAACCAACATCTTGATATCACCAGTTTGACCCGACTCACTCAATCATGTAAATTACCTCTCTCCATCAGAGTTTGTACCGTGGCCATCCAGCTAGTAGCTCAGTGCTCTACCCAGGGTTGGACTGTGACTTCTAATAGGGTGCAGATCCAAAATTGTTCAGGAGCACTAATGAAAGATCACATATAACTGTTGGGGAGGGGGTTTGAAATATCAAGAATAGAGGTATGTTCTCAACCTCTATAAATATTGGATATATTCCATTATAAATCATTCACAAGTATCTATAATATTTACATCATTGTTTAACACGTAGTATAAGAAGACTTGTTAAAACATCTTTTGAAAATTGTTTTAGTTTTGACAACTGATTTTTATGTATTTTCTTGGCGCTGATTCCAAAAACTGTTAGCTTTTTTTATCACATAAGGTTACCTCTCAAAAACTTTGAAATTTTGTAGAAAACCCCAATTTAAAATTAAAAAGAGTGTAAATTTTTTTGCTACAAAAAAAGAGAGAAATGAAACATACTTCAGTACTTACCAAGTGTTCGTAATGTGTGGAAACACATGTCGAAAGTCCTCTTTAACACATTTTCTTTTTTTCGGCAAATCGTCTACTTTCTTTCGTATATTTGCTGTGGATCGATCTTTTCCGCATCCAACGGCAGTCATGTCCACCTATCCACCTGTCATTATATATATGTGTGTGT
>NNCF01126921.1:343107-367401 GCA_002313205.1 Laupala kohalensis | reverse complement strand
TGCTTAGCATTGTTCGTCTTCTGATCAGTCCTAATCCGAGGCTTGGTCGCTTCTGATTCGTAGCAATAACTTTTTTCTCCAGACAGGTCGCTGACCTTGTCGTGGAACCCCCGTCAGGAGGACCGGAGTTTTATTCAGGGACCTGCCCTTAGCCTTTATGTCAATACCCTTCCCTCAAGGCAGTGGGTGACTTCAATCTTCCGCTTCTTCTGCCGTTGGAGTGGTGCCACAAACTCTCTTCCGCCTTCGGAGCCGTTGCCGTCCTCTTCTCTGGATTTGGTCCATCCCGGGTATTTAATTTCCCCGGTACTCACCTGACAAACCCAGGCCGGGCATCCCCCTATCCGCCACCTGGGGAGGCGCCCGATGGGCGACCAACAACCCCACACGGGCGTGGTCATATTTGCGTAGATCAAATATGAAACGGAGGCATACATTTTGTGTAACTTGTAAATTGTGTTGTAGCTTTGAATTTTAATCTGAAAAGATAAAATCACAGTAGTCAAAGTGAGGCATTATTAGTGAATTTACCAGAAATTTTCTCGTGGAAGGGGGTAATAAATAACGAAGACACATTAGAGTATGCATAGAGGAAAAAACTTTTTCACAAGTTTTGTCAACTTGCGTTTTCCAACTTAAATTACTATCCACATAAATACCCAGATTACGCGCTGATTTGCACCATGAAAAGTGATACACTATTTATATTAATATTCGGCGGATCGCGTTCGAAGCATCTATTAAGTAAATTTCATGAACCAATCATCAAGCATTGAGATTTTGATGGGTTCAGCAATAAACCCAGAGAGGAAGCCCAAGTGTGCAGTGATGTCAAGTTCTGATTTATTTTCAGTACTATAGTATTTAATTCCGATGTTCGTCCGCTGAGATAAATTTGGAGATCGTCAGCGTATATATGTACTATATTTTGAAGATTTTCCTATATAATTTACATAGATGAGAAATGTTAGGGGTCCTAAAACTGTCCCTGGAGCAACACCTCTGTATGTTTTAAGAGCATTTCATTTATATTTACCGCATTGGACGAGTTAAAATATTCACGGAACCATTTTAATGTTAGAATAGCAAAACTTATATTTTTTTAATTTAGATAAAAGAATTTCATGGTCGACGGAATCAAATGTTTTACTAAAGTTAAGAAGTATTAATATGGTTACTTCACCGCGGTCCATATTTTTTCTAATATCTTCAGTGACTGTCAGTAGAACCGTTCCTGTGTCTTTACCAGTTCGGAAACCTGACTGATTCTCGTCTAAAATGCTATTTTTCATTAAATAACTTTCTATTTGTTTTCGAGCCAATTTCTCAAGCACTTTTGAAAGTGTTGGAAGTATACTAATCGGTCGATAATCGCTTGGATAGGTGGGATGAGGGGTATTTTTTGCAATTGGTGAACGAGAGCCGTTTTCCATGCAGTTGGATAGGAACCACTACAGAGAGAAAAGTTTATTATGTCTGTAATAGCTGGTATTGCTATATGAGCACAAAGTTTTAAGAGCCTAGCATTTATGCAATCAGATCCAGATGCGTTAGATTTGAGACTTTTAATTATGTTAAGTATTGTACCAGAGTTTACACAAGAGAAGTAGAAAAGATCAGTATGTTATTTTTCAGGAACTTTTATTGATTCGAGAGTGTTAGATTTATGTTTTAGAGTATTCGAGTATTAAAGTGAATTATGTTACAACCATATGGATACATGTCGCTTATATGAAGGGAATGAAGGAAGAGGTTTAATTTGAGTTGGTAATTTGTTCTATGCTGTGATGGACTGTATTGTAAATGATTTACTGAAAGGGGTTCTGTTATGTTTTGGGATCGTGAGAAGGAATGAGTCTCGCGCGTGTATTAATTTCAAAAACTGGAAACGTCCAGCTAATTTTTTTTAATGGTCGCAATTGAGGATCTTATACAGAAGGAGTAACATATGTAACGAGCGTCGTTTCTCAAGTGTGAGGATACCGGGTTTTTCATAGAATTCTGAAACACGATCATACTTCCTTAAGTCGAAAATAAAACGAATGCATGCATTTTGTGCTATTTCTGATTTACGTTCTAATTTTCCCGTTACAACTGTTAGCAAGAAGTCACAGTGGTCAAAATGAGGCAAGACTAGGAATTTAATAAAGGTTTCTCGTAAAGGAGTTGGAAAAGTACGTAAACGTTTCATTGAACGAATCGAAGAGTATTTTATAAATTTGGTTTTGTCGGCGAAGTGAACTGTCAATATAGATGCCTAAATTTTTTACAATATTACACCATGTTATTGGTGATTGGTCCACTATGATGTCAGGTAATTATGCGTTTGTAATTTATTTTTGATACATTGCTTTGAACCAAGGAGAATACATTGTGATTTAGAGGGATTTAAGAGAAGACCTAACGATGTAGCCCACTTGTATAGCGATTCCAGATCTGTATTTATGCGTTCAGTGACTGATCTTATGTTAGCAGGTGTGTCACTTATATATATTTGCAAATCATCAGTATACAACACAAAAGCTAGAGGGCCGAGAACGTTTTCTTGTGCTACACCTCTTTTTGTCTGGAGAGCTATCGATTTTTAATTTTTAGTTACGATTATTTGTTAAATATTCCGAGAACCAATTTACAGTAGACATTGCAAATCCCAGTGATCTTAATTTTGCAAGAAGAATATCACGATCGACCGAATCGAAGTCTTTGCAAAAGTCAAGAAATAAAACAGTATTTTTTCCTGAATCAGTTGCATTACGAACATCTTCGGTAACTCCTAATAGGGCTGTCCCAGTGCTTTTGCCTGTTCGAAAACCCGATTGAAATTCATTCATTATATTATTAGATAAAAGAAGGTCTTCTATTTGCATGCGGGCAATTTTTTCTAGTACCTTTGAGAGAGCGGGTAAAATGCTAATTGGGCGATATTCATTCGAATGCTTAGGTTGTGTTGTTTTAGGGATAGGATGTACAAAAGCAGTTTTCCATACCGTGTGGAAAGCACCACTATAATTATTAATAATCTCTGTTACTGCCGGAAGAGCAAAGTCGCAACATATTTTTATTATTTTTGCATTTAGGTCCCACGGCATTATATTTAATACTCATTTTTAATTTCAGAACATCAGATTGATTAACAGAGGAAAAATAAAAAGAATCCCTTATGGTACTATCTTGATTATGCAGATTATTTAGAACTGTTTCTTTTAACGAGATATCAATACACGGTGCTTGGTTCACGAAATGATCATTTAATTTATCTAAAGGTATATTAATATCACACGGAACTTTTACTTTCCCTAATCCAATGCTTTTAACAGTTCTCCAAAGCGATCTACTGTCTCGTTTTGCACCGAATATGTCGTGATAATATTAAATTTTTTCATTCCTCAATATCTGAGTGATTTTATTTCTCAGGAATTTATATTTTTTCGGTCCGTTTCTTTTTTAGTACGGCGGGCAATGAAGTAAGCAATATTTCTCTGTTTCATTAATCTCCGGATTTCAGTCGTTATCCAAGTAGCTGGGGGACGTGTTACACGTGCTTTCTAAGAAAGCATGGTATATGACGATTTATATGGGTATTTATTAATTCTGTAAAAACTGAGACTTTACCGTCAAGGGAAGGTTCTTAATATACACGATGCCATGGAAGGCGATGGCCAAGAAAAAAAGCATTTTTATCCATGTTCTTATGATCTCGGTATTGAATTATTTTAGGATTATACTTTGGACATTTAAGACTGTACGAAAGGTAAATGAGATCGTTCTTCGACATTCCTGGAACAGGAAATTGTCCGTGAAAGCGTACGTTTTCTGTGTTCGACACAATAATATGATCAATCCATGTCTCAGATATTTTTGTGTGATGGGCGGAGTCAAGAGGTAGAATTTCTAAATTCATACTGAAAAAGAAACGAGTAAAAGCGATCGCGTGATTAGCAAACATATGAGCGAGATTGCAGTTAAAATCACCCATAACTATTATGGATTCAAATTTAGTTACGCAAGATCAGAAGAATTCTTCTAAATCATATACACTACCACATTTAGGATGATTGTATACATTTCTTGTTCAGTAATTCAACTTCAACAAATAAGTATTCTGCAATACAATTTCGATTGTCTTCAGAAGTGAAAATGATTTTGTAATTTTAATTTAAGTCATCATGGAGATATACAACTCGTATGCCAACTCCACCACCGCCTTTTCTATTTATATAAGCGCGCAGAAAGCGATAACCAGGAACATCAACTAAATTCGAGTTTAAGGAATTTTTCAGCCATGTTTCACTAGCGAGTGACGCGTGCAGAAGCTGATTTGAAAGAATTTCCATTATTTCACTATGATGACACAAAAGGGATTGGGTATTTACGTGAGCCACAAATAGAGAATGAGGAAAAGGGCACTGGAAACTATTGTGTAGAGCACTTAAGCGAGCGGGCTTGTTTCCTGAGGGGAGGGGGTATTTCCAGAAGGTGCGGGGGATTGCATGTGGAAAAATGTTCGATATGCCGGGCTTGTATGAGCGAAGAAACAACCTTTAAAATCTAAAATCTTTCAATTGCAACATGGTGACCACAGCGAAGAAAATGTAGAAATGCATGCATGAGAGGAAGAAGACGGATAAATTAAGTTTTGGAGTACTGATAGAGAGAGAAAAAGGAAATGAGAAACTGAAAATCAGAAAAGATTATAAGTAAAAATATGATAAAAACAAGTAGAATAAATGAAGGGATAATATAAGTAAAGGGAAATTGAATGATGGGTGTATAAGCAATGAAAAACAATAAAATAAATCAAGAAGAGAAGTAAGAATAAGAAATTTGTGTAGTGTGGTTAGTAGAAATGGAAGTTAGAGAAGTTGTGTGAAAAAGGTTGAATGAATAAATACAAGAGGGGCAAATGCAAAGAAAATAAATCGGATTTGGAAGTCTACGTGAGGGAAGGAATGTGGCGTTGGGCGCTCTAGGTCTCGTTACCTATGCTACAAAACTCAGTCAGAGTTTGAATTCTTAGTCGAGTGTTACCTTTCTTCACAATAATAGTACCATCTTCAGTCCAGACATTCCGGATCCCGAAGCGCGTGACTGAGGCAGTGAGTATCTCCAAACGTTGTTTGGTGAGGTCCTCTCGGATAGTTGTACCCGTATTCTTTAATTTACTTTTAGCGCCGCTTCAAATTTAACGAATATGGGGCGGTTTTTACCAGGGATTTTGGGACCCATTCTGTGGCTCTCATCAATATCAGATAAACCTAAAGGTACAGTTATCTGGTTGGACATTTCTATAACCAGTGAATCAGTGTCTTCATGGTCAGATTCACTGACATCGAAGATCCGGAGAGAGTTTCGCCGCGTATACATCTCCAGTTGGTCCGACCTGTCTTCCAGCTGTCGTTTCAAATCGATAATTTGGCGATTTGATTTATCCAATTCAGATCGCAGATCTGAAACCATAATTATAATAAAATTAATGGTTTCCTCCAATCTTTTACATACCAATTCGGTAACTTATGTTTACTAGAGAGTTCATGATGTCCTCCGAACTCAATGCAGTCTGCACTGCCTTCGCGGTTTCAGCCTTCACATCGACTGATCCACTGGCAACCGACTTATCATTTTTAGGAGGCATAATGTTACAAGAATAGTAAAATAACTGGATAATAAATTACAGGTAAAGAGGAGAGAGAGTTTCTTTAGAATGACAGAAAAGGTAAAACAGAAATAATATTTGATTTAGGTGAATAGCTAAAGGAAAGCCGAAAATATGCAATTAAGATAAAATTTAAAAAGAAGTGGTTAAAGATACTGTAAAGAAAAGCTTAAAGAAAAAGAAATCACTTTTCTATAATTATATAGAAATACTTATCTCAAGTATTCTTTTGCAATGCACTGGTTGAGCGTCGACAACCTGCGAAAATCCGACCACCTACAAGAGACCCGCAGCGCCCGAGGAGAGGTCCTCACGCGACAAAGGCCATAAGCCTTTTTTTTATTAAGATCTTCGAGGAATATCAATCTTTTCTTATACGCAGCATTGAATATTAACTTTGTTTTTTTTGGAGCTTCGAATGCCTACATAAGTGTCCATTTGCACGCTTTTTATAGCTTCTACGAAGATGTAAATGTTGGAATGAGTGTGAGTAAAGTTCCTTCCAAATTTGGGGACCATGAGGTCTAAAAAGAAAGTTATTTCTTATGAAAATTTCTGTTGAATTTTTCAAGACATCAATTGTTTACTGGTTTGAATTTACAAACAAAATTAAGTTGTCTACATAAATAATATTGTCAATTATATGAGCAATAACAAAATAGGAGGATTCAATTTTAAGAGATAACTCGTGTAATAAGAGGATTGTGAATAAAACAGATTGAACGATAGGTCCCTTAGCTAACAAATCATTTAAACTAAACCCAGAAGTATTTTCATTGAACCATCCAATACGATTCTCAACAACAATACGAGGGATTGCTCAAATTCCCAGAATCTTTTTATAAATTCGTGGATAGTGAAAATAATTTCGTCATATTGTCCACTAAAGTTTTTGTATTAGAATTGAAGCTGTAGGCAAGATGGTTGTTTGTGTGGTTTCACTATCAATTTGAGGAAATGGTACCAACAGCCCATTTGTGGCAAGAGGTGTTGCAATAGAAGAATGTTGTAATGAATTAATCCTTCCTGCTATTGAAGAGTCATAATTGTCAGCATGTAAGGTAGAATGGTGAGACAAATTACATTGTGTACATTTTCCTTTGGAACATTTGTGCCTGTGTGTGTTGAAGGCAAGGCAGTTTGAATACAAGTTCATTTTTTTCACCATCTCCAACCTTTCAGCACATGCCTTTTCCAAGTAACTACAACATTGATACAGCCTGTGTGATTCTTTGCACAAAATACATGATACACGTTAGGTTTGAGAGAAAATTTTTCAATATAAGTTCTGGTAAGCCAGATTGATTGAAATTGAATACAATTCAATGGCCAGAAAGGTAGATGAGCCATACCCTATGACTGGATAGCAGCGGTCATAGTACCGACTGTAGGTAGAGACGAAGACGTCAGTATAGCTACAGATTGGAAAGCATGAGGCGATCGTGGAAACCATGATATCGGCTCTTGTACTGCAATGTGGCAAGCTCCGGATTAGCTACCACATTATTCATCCTGGTCCCACACGACCATATCCACTTTTATGAAACATGGCAGTTCCTTTATCAGAATATTCCGAAGTAAAATGTCCACGCTCGGATCTTCGGGTGGACACTTTTAGAGGTGAGCCACGTGAAATTGAAGTAATAGAAGAAAGAGGAAATATCCAGGAGAAAAAGAAAACACCAATAATGAAGATTGCAACATGGAATGTGAGAACAATGAATAAAGAAGGAAAACTTGAGAACCTTAAACATGAAATGAAGAAAAACCAAATAGATCTGATGGGACTAGCGGAGATAAGGTGGATTGGAGAAGGAGAATTGTTAACAGATGAGTACAAGATGGTATACAAAGGAGGAGATAAGAAATATTGTGGTGTGGGATTTATATACAAACGGAGTATGGACAAATATGTTACAAAGTTAATACCCAAGAGCGAAAGAGTCTTTGCCTTGAAAATGAAGAGTGATCCGGTAGATACGTTAATCATACAGGTATACATGCCAACATCTGAACATACCGACGATTTTGTGGATGAAGTATACAAACAAGTAGAAGAAATAATTGATGAAAATGGAAAAGGTCAAGTAAGAACAATAATAATGGGAGATTGGAATAGTGTGGTTGGAGAGGAGAGTGTTCATGGCATAGTTGGAAAATATGGAGATGGAAAAAGAAATGAAAGAGGAGAAAAACTAATAGAATTTTGTAAACAATATGATCTCTGGATATCAAATACTTGGTTTAAACAACATAAAAGACGGCTGTACACATGGATGAATCCAGGAGATAGAATGCGATTTCAGATAGATTACATCTTGGTTAATCAAAGGTTTAAAAATAGTATTAAGAAAGCAAAGACTTATCCAGGAGCTGATGTCAACTCAGACCATAATCTGCTTGCTATTGAAATCAGAACAAGATTGAAACATGTGAAGAAAAGAACAACACCAAAGAAGTGGAATAATGAAAAGTTAAGAACAGAAGGTGGAAAACAGTACAAACATGAAATCGAAGAAAAACTGAAGAGCAATATCGCTAAAGAAAATGTGAAAGAGGATTGGAATGAAATGAAAAATGTCATCTTGGAATCACTAGAGAAAAATATTGGAAAGAAAACAGATAGAACAAGGAAAGAATGGGTAACACAGGAAATGATACAGAAAATGGAACAAAGAAGAATGTGGAAAAGAGATAAAACTGAAAATGGCAAGAAACAATACAAGAAACTTAATAACGAACTAAGAAGAGAAACGGACAGAGCAAGAGAAAAATGGATGGAAGAACAATGTGAAAAAGTAGAAGAGCTAGAAAAATACAACAAAACTGAAGAAATGTATAAAATAGTGAAGAACTTAACAAAAAAGAAACCAAAAGCGATCTCTAAACAAGGAATGATGAGGAAAGATGGAATGATAACTTCAGATGTCGAAGAAAATAAAGCAATTTGGGTTGAATACATCAAAGAACTGTATAAAACGGAAGATAATCAAAAAATGAATGAACTAGAAGATGATGAAGAGAATAGTGGAAACAGATCGGAGAACATAGAAGAGTGGGAAGTAAAGAAAGCAATCAAAGAACTGAAAAATAATAAAGCACTGGGTTGTGATAATATACCATCGGAAGCACTGAAAGCATTAGGACCTTGTGCCATAACTAGAATTACAAACATAATCAACAAGATTTACAACACCGGAATATGGCCTGAAGAACTTTTGAAAACCATTCTAGTACCCTTACCAAAGAAGACCAATGCAACACAATGTAAAGACTATAGAACCATCAGTTTTATATGTCATCTAACTAAAACCATAACAAGAATTATATTCAAAAGGATTGAAGGAAAAATTGAAGAACATTTAGGAGAAGATCAGTTTGGATTTAGAAAAGGGAAAGGAACAAGAGAAGCAATGGCGTGTAGGAGAATGCTAGGAGNAATGGCGTGTATGAGAATGCTAGGAGAAAGGATGCTGGATATGAACAAGAATGTGTACGTGTGTTTTATAGATTGGGAGAAAGCGTTTGATCGAGTGGAATGGAAGATATTGCTGAGAGTATTGAAAGACATTAATCTGAACTAGAAAGATCGCCATCTAATTAGAGCACTTTATAAAGGACAGAAGGTTGTAGTAAGAGTAGATGAAGAAGAAACAGAAGAAATAATAATTGGAAGAGGAGTTAGACAAGGATGTTGTATGTCACCTATACTCTTTAATCTGTATGCTGAAAAACGTTTAGAGAAAGCATTAAACAACACGGCAGGCATTAAAATTGAGAATAAACGCTTAAGAAATATAAAATATACTGACGACCAAGCAGTGCTGGCTGAATCTGAAGGGGAATTAAAAATAATGATTGAACACATAAATGAAGCCGGAAAAAGATATGGAATGAAGATCAATATAAGTAAGACTAAAGTTATGAAGATAGGAAAAACGGATTCAATAATACATATACAATTAGAAGGTCAAGTGCTAGAACAAGTGAAGAGTTTCAGATATTTAGGTGGACTTATACGAACAGATGGAAGTTGTACTGAAGAAATCAGAAGTCGAATATGTATGGGAAAGATGGCATTTGAAAAGATGAAAGACCTACTGACAACAAAAAGAATACCATTGAAGTTGAGAAAACGATTTTCTAAATGTTACATTTGGAGTGTGGTACTGTATGGAGCGGAGACGTGGACATTAAGAAAGAAAGAAGAGAAATATCTGGAAAGCTTTGAAATGTGGGTGTGGAGAAGAATTGAAAACATCAAGTGGTCAGACAAAATAAAAAACGAAGAAGTACTTAGAAGAGTTGATGAAGAAAGAATGATTTTGAAGACAATAAGGAACAGAAAGAAAAGTTGGTTGGGTCATATATTGAGAAGAGATTGTTTACAAAAGAAAGTAATCGGAGGAAAAATAGAAGGTAAAAGATCACGAGGGAGAAGAAAATTTGGTATGTTTACAGATATTGCATATGGAAGAAGCTTTGAACAGTTGGAAGAGGACGCTCAGGATCGTGAAGAGTGGAGAAGGCTGTGTTGATACCTTTCTTTAGACAGATTTACAAATAATAATAAAGCCAGATTACCCTGAGAACCATCTTGTCTGAAATGAAGATAGGTTTCAATGATGGGTTGGACAATACTGGTTTTGGTGCATGAAAAACAAGAATTTTGAAATTTAGATTTATTAAATCTTGTAGGTTTAAAAACCTTATCAGATTTAGGAGGACTTCTC
The DNA here is from genome assembly GCA_002313205.1 of Laupala kohalensis. Lineage (NCBI taxonomy): Eukaryota > Metazoa > Arthropoda > Insecta > Orthoptera > Trigonidiidae > Laupala > Laupala kohalensis. Next base: position 357,015 of record NNCF01126921.1, on the reverse strand, counting down.
TCTAAGTCATAGGCTGTCGCCTGAAGGGTTAAATAATTAAACGGAAACAATGTCACTTGATTTTGAGGCTAATTCCCGCTGTACTCTTAACTCTGAATTTAATTTAGTTGGTTTTAGATATATCATAGAGCTATCACCAATGACTACATTTAAATTCAAAGCCCAGATACCATTAAAGTTGCTTGAAGCTGCTGCTATAAACTGCCTCGAAGGGCCATTTCTGCCAATGAAAATAATTTATCAAAGTAATTTTTGAGAATTATTTTCTTATTAACGTACCTTGTACATTTGGCTTCCCAAGCATGTTGGAAGTTATCTCCACTGACTGGAAAGTGTTTAGTGAGTTCTAATGGCTCTTTTGACGATAAGGAATGTAAATAATGAAACTTCTGTAAGTTACTGAATTTGGTGTTAACAATTACCAACTTCTTAAATAATCTTTTTAAATATAACCACATTCCAATTTGACCATCATACATTGGTATGTTAATGTTGGTAGAGATACTATGTTGGAATCAGGTAATCAAGAGAGGTTAACAGAAGGAAGATCTTTGACAGAAACAGGTAATTCTGTATTTATTGCTATAATTTTGCACTATTTTACCCTTCAGAAGGAAGAATTTCTCTTCCGCTCCTTCCATAGAACTTTAATCTAAACAGTGAATTTTGACTCTTAAATCTAAAAACGTTTCTTAAAACTGTGTTAACCATGTTAAATAGGTTTCTAGCATATTGCGTAGAACATTGTGTAGTATCTGTGATATCATTAACAAATATCTCAATTCTATGCAGATCTCTCACGCTGCGTGACATTAAACTTGTTTGAGATGTGTTGTAAGGAATCTTAGAACCCTAGGATTAAAATGTAGTATGAATTGTAAAGTTGATTCCAAGCCCACTTATCCAGCTTCGAGGTTAATACTTGGTAATGATACTTGGTAGAGAGAAGATTTTTCAGCAAACTAGCATGAATTGAGTAAGGATGAGCTCCTATATAAAAATTGAGTGCTATCCCTAGGAATATGGCCCTAACCGGCTCGAGGGACCAAAAATGTATAGAAATTAAGGGAGAGTTAGGTACATTTTAGTGTTGCGGTAAGAGGTTTTGAAGAACCAAAAAATGAAGGTGGATGAGATGAGAGTAGAGTGTAGTGAGAAGTATAAACAAAATAATTTAATAATTTGAAATTCCAAGTAGCAAAATAAACCATTAAAATAAGGAAGAATTCAAATGATACAAAACTGAGTCCTCGTTGATATCTGGATGAGTTGCCGCAATGAAATGATGTGATTCTCCAAATGCCTCGTGGCACATCCGTGATAACGGGATTGGACAGCTGGAGTTGATTTAGTTGATGTTGAAGAGCCGGCTCCACGCAGAGTTGCAAGATGTTCGGTAATTATCGTTTTGTACGATAATTTAGCCATGTGTATGATGTGCGATTTGACTCTGTACGATAAGGCCAATTGTACGATAATTTCATAGAAGGGCATGTGTATGACTAAAAAACAAACAAATATATTTTACTTTCAAAATTAAAACATTTCATCAAACACCAACTCCGCTACATTTACGCAGAGTATGTTGTTAAACGGGAAATGCACCTTCAACAGTGTTACGCACATAGGCCTTATCAGATCATTGATAACGTCATATCATCTAACAATGTACGCTGCGTAAACAAGGCTGTTGGTATTTGATTTTTTTTATTCTATGGTGGGAATTCCCAAGAACCGACGAAATTTTTCAGTCTCGGATAGGTTAATTGTTGGTTGGAAGTGGGCCCGGGAGGTTTAAAGAACAAGGTTTCGTGTCCTTCTTAGAAATTTGCTCAAATTTTAGTAAAATGTTGCGTGTTTTTAGAAAGATACTATGTTGGTAAATATGGGAAGCATGAAATTGCTCCAGAGATACATCCAACGCGTAAAATGATATTACGGAACGGAGAGCATCCATTACTATTTTATTATTTAACATAACTATTTTAATTTTCAAAATTAAGTTTTACAAGTAATTAATTAACGTGAACGAGTAATATTTTGTTTGCATGCCTCCCCACTATTTTAAGAAGTGAGCGTTTTTTATCTTTATTTACTCAATTTAAAGAAATGAATAATTACACAGGGCGTAATTACCGGAGAGTGGGGTAATAAGATACGAATGAGATAATAAAAAATAAAATAAAAATATGTCGTTAAAAGAGAGTTCTTTAGCTTCCTCATTGATTTTTTCTGATTCACCTATCAGCGTATTTAGAATCAGTAATCAGTGTCACAACTGGAACTTTACATACATTTATGTATTAGGATCCATGTTGCTCAGAGAAAAGTCGGTTGCACGAAAAGCATATCAATACTGATCTGTTATTCAACTGTGTTCATTCCCAGTTATTCATAAAAGTGCATAAACGGAAAACAAATAATTTCTTGAAGCCAGTGCAGTAAATACAAAATAAGGTTTATTAAAACATTGGTAAATAAAACTTAAGTGATGATATAATATGTGAAAACAGGATGTACGATAGTTTCCACCAAAATACGATACTTTTGGAAGGCTTGTACGATAGTTGCCACCAAAATACGATACTTTTGGAAGGCTTGTACGATAATTCTCATTTGAAGACCTGACAACACTGGCTCCACGTGGTAGAGAATGGATTATGGTCAAAAGCATGGCTTTGACCAGCACTTAGATGCTTGACCATAACGTCTCATGGGCAGACTGATTGTGAAGAGACGTGTGGTGCTTCGTTGAAGACGATTTGGAAAGCAGTTGTCGGCGTCGGAGCCAAATGAGAATTGGGGCAGATCAATAACAATGAACGCCTGTAGTCTAAACGTGTTCGCAGTGATGGCACGGGCCACGAGCCAGCGCTTGACGTCACAGATCGATCACTTATCGAACTGCAGATATCGATCTACACAGAAATAATCCACAGAAGCTCAAATTGAAGGGATGTCAACAGAGAGAGCGTTGAGTCCACGGACTATTCACTTAACCTATGTTACTTGTAACCAAATTCGCAACCGGGAATGTTTATAAATAAATAAATGTATCAGTATGTTTGATGGTTTTATTCGTGATTTTGTAATATTTCATATCACTGTTATAATGAAATTTTGGCCTGTTCGTTGAGATTCAGACCGGATGGAACGTCTACACGGAATTTGCTAGGATTCGAATAAAAGATTCCTAAATCCGCGTTGTCTATGTCCCGGGCTCACCGCAGACATTACTCCTAGTTACGCCAATGTGTATTATACACAAATTATATTCTCTCGTTTAACTTGCCAACTTGCTAATTCTCGTGTTTGAAATGTGGAGCAATGACAGCTATTCTAGTGATATGAGGTCATCTTAAAAAGGTCAAAATAAAAAAAATACTGAAGGTAGATGTAACTGTGATATTAGGTTATCCTTTGTTATCAATTGATCGACCTTTTTCTGAGGTACTTCTGAGCTTAGCTTGAATCACGGTAGAAGCACCAAACAATCTCTTAATTTATTCCTTATATCTCATTCTAAAACTTACAACCCTAAAAATTTCTTATCCCTGAACTACCCTTAATACAATGATTTTTCTACATCAGTGTGAGACTTGAATTTGGTAAATAATTATTGAATGAGGCAATTATTAAGCGATAAAATTGTGAATGCGGAAAGATAAAAACTAGAAGTAGTATTCTATAATCCAGAAAAAATATTTCTATTTTTTATCGATGTCGCCAACTTCAGGTATATTTCTTGCTGTTCTGACAGGAATCAACATTAGGAAAATATTTTACTTGACTTTATAATTTATTGTTATTTTATAAGCAAATGGAATGGATTATATTCGTAATGCACTAATACTCACATTTTACATCTACCTGTCAACATTCTACTGCTATTTGTCACAATACAAGACTAATAATTCTCTTTTATAGAACGAAAATTACTTTTTTTAAATTATCCGTCGTCGAAAGGTGTGAAAACGTCGTGCACTGCAAAAAATTATTAAGCAACAAAATTTTTTAATGAACAATAAAATACAAGTAGTAGTATTCTATAATCCAGAAGAATTGTTTAGTCATTTTTGTAATGTTTCCCAGCCTTAGGTTTGTGTTAGCGAACTTTAAGAAAATATGCATAGCAGCAAATATCTGGTTGCGGCAATAAAATATCAATAAAATAACTTTTAATAATACCATACAAATTATTGGTGTTTTGTAAAGTTCTTTTGCCATCTTTAGGGACATGTTTTATTTTATGAACAAATAATTTTTTTCGCATAATCTTTAAGTATTCATATATTTAAAGTATTTTAAGATTTTATTAGCTTGTCTTTGATAAAATATTCCTTGCAAANCTACAGTGAAATACTTTTAATTATTTGACTTCGGCACTGTTCACGCATACATGTAAAACACACTAACGCGAAGCAAGTCGTTCGTACCGTCCTGGTAACATAAAAGGGCGCATGAAGTATTCTCAGTCTCGCGCGCTTCGAATTTGGAGCTGTTAGTTTTGCAAGCCTCACCTCTGCGACGGGGAAAAAATCTCCTCACTTTCGTTCGACCAATCGTAGGCGAACTTGAAACTGCTCCCATACTTGGTGGACCAATAGAAGACTAATACTGGCGAACATACCCCTATTAAATCGTAACAAGAGAACATGTCTTATTACGCCTCTATTAAGAAAATATTTTGTGAATTTTTATTATGCACTTCCAGAACAAAAAATATTCTTTTTTCTTAACTACAATAAAGTGTATTATTCTCTATATTTAAATGACGTCTAAAGTTTTGGTGTGTTACAACGCCATCCTAGGAAATATATAGCAAATTAAGCTTCTCCCTAAAAAATTTATTCTTACTGTAAAATCGATATTGTTTAATCACAGAATTTGGATGTCATCGCAAGATATCGTATGAATTTCGTGAGATACGCATTCAGGAATTACTTATAAATATTCTTATAACCTCTGAATTGTATTCAGTGGCGCAAAGAACTGAAAGCTCATTGGCATCAATTAATGTGTGTTGTTTAATGTAATTTTAAATGATATTCAGCTCTTTTATACTATTTTTAGACGTCAAACGGAAATAAAGCATTATAATAAGCAATTTTATATAAAATGAATGAATACCACTAAATGTTAATTCTAATGATGTCTTCAATAATTTTAAACAAAAAAATAAATTACGTCCGTAAGAAATGTATTGATGCAAGATACAATGCTTGGTTGTAATCGTGCAACATACAAAACAATATGCTCAGAGAGTAACATTACAAAAAAGTTTATTTTTAGTTCTCACAAAAAATAACAAAAGGAACATATTTTTGTTTAGACTTCCAGATACAATTGAGTTGTATTCATGCACATTTTCTACGATTAGCAGACAATAAACCATCACAATTAATATTGCATTTAATTAAGTATCTTACATTGTCCCAGATATCAATTTCATTATTTTCTCCACTTTCTGTCGTTATTATCGACATTCCCTAGAATTCATTGATTTCAGTAGCAAGGGGCAAACAAGGTAATTCAGAAGCATTCTTTATATCACTTTTTACGAATCAACATGATTGTTCATATTTGTGAAGTTAAATATATTGATTAGATATTAAATGATTTTAAAAGTAAGGATAAAAAATCAGCGAAGCAGTTGATGAGATAACACATACTCAATTAAACATAAAGTTATTTTAACGGACGAAGAAGAATGAGAATACCAAAACAATCTACAAATTAAAAAAATACTACCTATATATTCATAAGAAGTGATTCAAATATAATATTTAGACTTATTTAACTTATAAAACCCTGCTCTTAATCTCATGTTATTGAATGTAGATTTGATCTGAGCAAACACAATTAAACAACCACATCACTTTTATTTAAATTTCAGAATATTTCTTTGTTGGATTTATGCTGGTCATCGAAGATGAAACTTTCGTTATTTAGTAGGATTGAGTAGAATTTCATGTTCTATTTGGATTTACTTTATATATGGATATAATTCAGTAGGATGTCATGTTCTATGATCTGAAATAAAACCACTTTAGAGTGCATCGATCTAGAAGACAAACATAATTTTGGAGAGCGTTTGCAATAGCAAATTTATTATCAGCCACCCATTTCACTCTTTTACTCCGCGTGCAGAGGAAGTATACTAGAATAATGGTAATATCGTTATGGAAAGCGAAATATATTTTGCACTTAATAAATTGTTAAAATCAGAAGATCTTGCTTACACGCATTCACAGTGACTTGAAAATCAAATATTTTCGATATTTTTGATTCATTGTCATATCTACGTATTTTTGTGGTCTCAAATATACGGTTCTTTATTACGACAAGATTACTTTCCAGATTTTTTTAAATCTTGTTATTTATTTGTTTTTTAACACACACAAAAATCATACCTACTGAAAAGCAAGAAACTACAGATTGTGTGCTATCCCAGGGTATATTGGTCTCTACCCTATTCGAGTGTTCCTTTGGAAGGAGAGATAAGAGTGTGACTAGCGTATTTAAAGGGAATTGAAAAAATAATATTACAAGAAGCTATTCCAGTCGAAACACAAACAGCAATTAAAAGTTTCAAATAGAATGTGCTTAAATCATTAATCTATATCTTAATCAAACAAAAGCAAATTCGTTTATATATGTAAAGTTAATGTTTGGAAGGTTCTACGATGGAAAAATGTATGTTTATTAGTAGTTTATTATTAAGAGTTTTTTTTAATATTTTGTTCGTTATGAGGAACGTGCATGAAACTGTAGGTTACGAGTAAGGAATTCAAAATTTACCATATATCTTCATCATAGGTTTCACTGCGTAGAGAAATCTCCTTTTTTGCATCTCAAATGCAAAATCTGCAAAATTAAATTTTTGTTTATCGACTTGGAAACAAAAAAACGCTTTAAAGTGTTAAAAAAAATAGTGTCCCGCGAGTCTATCGTCCAAAAACGTACTTGAAGCTATATTATTTTTTATAATGACCATCTTGTAAAAATTGCGTTGTGTTTTAAATTAAGTTAATAAAATATCCACCTTATTTCAATTCGTAGCAAGATATAAAAGTGCACGTAACGTTTTTCTGTATTGTGCTCCAAAAGTATTATAAGATAAATTCTAGATGCTACATGTATATATTTTTATTGAAAATATTATTTGGATATAAATTACGCAATTTAAAGCATATAAATTTTCTACTCAACATCTGTATTAAAAGGAAGTATGTTTTTACATATTTCTTGACTTTTGGTGAGTTCTGTAAACAGTTCTGGTGTTTAATCATATCACACGTATTTTTGTGGTAACTACAATACAAGAAAATATATTGCATAATTGTCATAGAAATTAGAAACTCTAGAATTGTTTTATTTATTTTTATCATGATTATCTGTAATTCTTTTAGATTGCTTTCTTCTTCACGGAATATTTAATAGTCTAGTCACAGGGTAATTTAATTTTTTTAAACTAAACCAAATTTCGTCGTCAAATATATGATAGTATACTATCATTCACAAATGAAGAAACTAAAAATTCCGTAATTTACGACTTCATGTATAGAAATTATTTATAGAAACGTTGAACAAATGTATGAACCTGTTTGTCCGGGAAATACCGCGTTTTAGTTTATAAAACTACCATCGTTTCTGCCATCATGTTGTTGCCTTCTTCAGGGCAATGTCAGATTCGTTCAGACCTAAGTCGCTGTCATACACTGCGACTTAGATTTGTACAACTCTGACATTGCCCTGAAGAAGGCCACAGCATGATGGCCGATACGTTGGTAGTTTTATCTACTAAGACGCGGTTCGTCCCGGACAAACGGGTTCATACTGACTCCGGTCACCGAAGCTTACGTTTATATGTTGTACAAATGTATTAAAGTATACGCAGACGGCCGTATACTTAAGATGTGAAATTTAGAAGCGCAATGGAGATTGAACTTGGAAAGTGTTCCAATTTTATCTGGCAACGTTGCCAGATTTGTCGTAATGTGACGTTGCCGAACTGCCAATTTCTCAGAGTATGTTTAAGATTTTCCTAAGCAATGCATGAATTAAGGTTTCGTTCATTACAGCTGATTTATGGTGTAAACCAGTTTCAAAAATCTGTGCGCAAATGTCACCGGGTATCGAACCAGCGGCATAGCGACAGTAGAGTTACAGTGGGGCTCTATTTCTCTCCGCCACTTCTTCTTGGGTCATTGAGGAGAATGAATGCGCAACTTGTAGTGTAAATACATCTTTATTTTCGTTTGATTGCATTAGACAATGTGGAAGTTCACAACAAAATGAATCGTTGCCGTTTTACTTTAATTCTAATTAAAAATGTCATAAGGTGTCAGTTAAATCAATGCTATGTTAACTGGGTTTTGGAAATATCTCAGAAACAAATGCACATGAAAAATTTAAATTAAAATTTTCAAAATTTCCTTATGTGTGCGTAAATATTCTCAATGATAATTTATTTTGCTACATCAATATATTTTTACCCTGATGAGGTATAATTTATGTTGAAAAACTCGATCGATCACAGAAATAGGCACCCAATTCAACGTGTTATGGTTCGTTGATTTCGCTCAGTTTTAACAAAGAATGGCACCCTACCAATGACATTCAACTTCGAGACCCTCATACCTCTTAGGTGATCTCATAGAGATTAGTAATGAGGTGACATCCCAAAAGTTATATCCCCATGTACTTGATATGAAGTGAATATGAAGGGACCCCCTTGTGGATCGACATTTGTAATGAAATTATATGACCACACATATTATATAATCACTCGTCTGAGAAAATCACATTTCTCCAATTATGATTAATGCTTTTCTCCGCGAATGTTAACTTATACATTCTATGTATATTAATCTGATACCTGGCGGCGTGGTTCATCACAATTGAAGAGATTTCTGTATGTTTTTAACTCAAAAATGAGAACATGAAATCCTACTAAACAACGTAAGTTTCATCTTCGATGGCCAGCATAAATTCAACAAAGAAATATTCTGAAATTTAAATACAAGTTATGTGGTTGTTTAATTGTGAGATTTTCTGAGAACTAAAAATTAACATTTTATGTTACTCTCTGAGCATATTGTATTTTATGTTCCTCGATTACAGCTAAACGTATCTTGCATCAATACATTTCATATTTTTTGTTCTGGAAGTCCAAGATGTGTATAATAAAAATGTACAAAATATTTCTTTAATAGGGGTATGTTCACCAGTACTAGCCTTCTATTGGTCCGCCAAGCATGGAAGCAGTTTCAAGTTCGCCAAAGATTGGTCGAACGAAAGTGAGGAGATTTTTCCCCGTCTCAGAGGTGAGGCGTTGCAAACCTAACAGCTCCAAATCTCGAAGCGCGCTGGACTTAAAATACTTTCGTACACCCTTTTATGTTACCAGGACGGTACCGCCCTGTTACAGGTGATGTGCCGTACCTCAAGGAACACAATTACGGACGCATGATTTGTCTAAATTTTTCCGACAAACCTGCTTGTTTTTTAATTGTTTTGCTGTAGTTTACGTAAAATTTCACAATTGTATAATAATGTAAGTTACTACTATCATTAATATTTTAATATATCATTAATATTTTAAGCTTATATGCGTAATTTAGAATAGAAACATTCGAAATGGACGAAAACGGCACTCGGAAATGCCTCGTGAAATGAGGAAACGCGGGTGATTATAAACCATGGTGAAATTTAGAATAATCATGAAGTACTCAAGAACACAATTACTTATTCTTTCATCTTAAATGTGAAACAAAAACTTGACAGAAAACAGATAAAATTGCCAGAATACGTTTTATTAAAATAAAATCCCTACTTAATTATAGCCGTTGTCATCAATGGCAAGTTTGAGGCGTCATTGCTCACTGTAGTTTAATATAGCTCATTGTAGTAAGGGTAATAAGAGAGAAGAACATTTTAGTGTTGTAATATCTTAGAATGCGATATGAGAAAAAATTGGCAAACTGGCGTTGCATCGGAGTTTCTTCAATGTATCAAGAATTATTTACCAAATACCGTGCAGAATTGATGCCGAAAAAAATCATTCTTGTTCAGGGGTGAAAACTTATGGGATTATATTGACTTAGAATGAGATATGTGGAATAAATTGGCGTCAGTGTTTACCAAATGCCATGCTAGATAATTCTGAAATAGAAAAATTCATCCACTTAGTTACGGTTAGTTTTGTGGTAAGAAATGTTTAGGGTTGTAATGCCTTAAAATGAGCTATGTGGAATAAGTTGCCGTTGGTGTGGTGTTTCTTCGATGTTACTTGAATTCGTTGCCAAATGCTACGCTAGTTTTGATTCTGAAAAATTCTCATTCTTAAGGGTAGTTTAGGGGTAATAACTTTTTAGTGTTCAAATGTCTTAGAATTAAAAATAGGGAATAAAATGGCTTTTGTTTGGTGATTCTACTGTGATTCTAGATTTAATTACCAAGAACTATGCTGGATATATACTAAAATAGAAAATTCTTTGTTGTTACGGGTAGTTTAGGGGTGAAAAATATGTGTGTATTGACCTAAAATCTGGTTAGTTAAAAATTATGGCGTTGGATTTTTCTAGGGTGATTCTGTCTTTAATTACTGAATGCCACGCAGGTTTAATAATTATGCTACCAGAATCAGGGTGGTTGGGGGTAAAAAAATTATTAGTGTGGTAATTAATTAATAAGAAATAGGTAAAAAATATGGTGTATGTTAAATTGGATCCTGCCTATGTGCCACGCTAACTAAAGGTACCTCTTTTTCTGGGTTATTCCTTGTCCTTATAAAGGTAATGTATGTGATGACACCTCTCGCTTCAAACCTACACTCATAACCTAACCACAGTTATGCGATATATACTTGATTTTTGATCGGTATTCTAAAGATCCTACGAGACTAAAGAGAGTAGCTGAGGTTAGCACAGTATAACTACTAACACTGCTATACCCAATTCCATCTCAATAAGTCTCTCTTCCATACCAGAAAAAATGAGAAACTATCGATAAATCTTATCTGCAGTGATCTTGTACGAAATAGGGATTACCTAAAACTTTATACAAGAATTAGCAAGTTAGCGGTTACAGAATCTGATGAAATTCTATATGAAATAATAAGTTCAAGAGTGGTAAGACGTCAAGATTTTGCAACTCTGCGTGATAGTATTTATAATTATAACATCCCTGAAATGGTGGATGTTATAATTGTTTACCAAATCTCCAGTATAGCAAAAGAAGTAAGATACATTGCGAACGATTTATCTGCTCGCATGAACTTGAGTAATAGCCTGAACTTGAGTAACAGCCTGAACTTGAGTAACAGAACTTGGGTGAGAGGGCTAGCGAGGGAACATTGATTCACTGTCGGGATAAAAATAACATACCTTAGTTCCCACAAGTATGGAAATTGGTCCACATGAAAGTTAGATGTAGGATATTAAGCTTATGCAATGACAGATGTGGACGAAAAAGACTCAGAAATGTCTGTCTTTGGGCTAGTGGCAGCCGCGCACTGTTAACTGTCGGCACTGTAGCTATGGCTTATGACGCCATTGAAGTTTTTCGTTCTACTTTTGAAAGGAAAGTGTAACTAACCCAATGTACATGGAATCAACTATCCAAGGACGGTCATTGATTCTCGTATATTAAAAGTTCCGCCCAAAAACACAGGTATTATATTAATTTACTTAACAACAATATGAATACAAATAAATTCATAATTTGGGTGAATCTTAACTTAATTGAAAAATATTCATTCATGTTCACATGTTGATTATCAAATGAAATTTTACTGGCACATCACTTATTGTATCTTGGTCGGACATACTCTAAGTAGGTGATACCATTGCTTACTTGAGCTAGAGACTGATCCACTAAATTGGGACTAAATAGCTCTTCACAGCCTCGATGACTGTGTTCACTGCCACAAACTAGAGAAGTTTTTCTGGAAAATGTATAAAGTAAAACCTTCAAACTATCATGTCATAAATTTTTGTGCTCACTTCCTGAAGAATTTTATTACTACCAAAAAGTCGTTTTCGGAAGTACTACTGCCGATTGGGGTGGCAGATATGTTGCACTAACTCCAAGTGAAGTATGTGTGAAATTTATGAAATGCTCATGTGATAATGAATCATCATGTGGAACAAAAAGATGTCGTTGCGTGATCTTAGTTTTGTCCACAGTGTTTTGCGCTTGTGCGCATGATGGCTGTTAAAATAGAAATAATGAAGAAGAAGGCAAGGAAAGAAGAAAAGGTAATGACAATCAACTAATAGAATTGAATTAGATATGTCTTCATTTAGTAAATTATAATTGAAAATATTTCATTATAGACACATTATTAAGCAATAAAGTTTATGCTGCCTCACTCAGAAGATTGACATGATCACATTACAAATAAATTAATATGTTTAAAACTATTTACACAGCCTCCAGCAAGTGATAAATAAAACCATGTTTTGAATAATCGGCGCATTAAAGTCACGGCCAGCGGCGCATTAAATTCACAAGTGTTGTTGCCGTAGCCGTATTCAGTCAACAGGCTAGACTTAGCTGACAAAGCTATACCAGTCAGCGGAGTGATACGCGCGTGACAGGAATCCATCACTGCTCAATAACTGAAAACATGATTTTATTTATCTCTCACTGGATGCTGCGTAAATAGTTTTAAACGTTTTATTTATTTGTAATGTGATCATAGCACTCTTCTGAGTGCGACGGTATACATTTTTTTCCTGAATAACGTGTCTGGTCGTTCTTAGCAGTGTTTTCGATAAAAATTAATAACTCACTATATTTTTCAAGTGGAAGCTTGAAATTAATAAATGTTGTCACAAACACAACAGTGATCATTCGCTGAAAAAGAATTATTTTTGTCGCTCTTAGTTTATTTTATAAACAATAATAAAATCAACGTATCGGCAAAAACTGTAAAAATATCACGCTTTTTGAAACATTTAAGGTTTTAAAATATTAATGTTGATTCATAAAACCTAATTTTTCACTTGTGCATATGCAAAACAAAATTACAAATCCAATGGTGGTAACTTTTTTTCTGTAATTTTTTTGTGCTCTCCACAGATATTAGAAGTCAGGGGTCTATAATAAAAAATATCCGATAGTAGTCGTGGTCCATGCTGGTTGAACACTGCAATACTTGTATAATAAGAGATACAGCGCAACCGCATTTCCGTCAGCACAACTCACGGCTAGACTCCAATGTTATTAACGCGTTGTGATGAGATAGTAGGCGATGTCTTTAATTACCTGCTTCGCCGAGAATGAGACAAACTTGTGACGTTCGAAATTTGTCTTTTCTTCATGGCATGCGGATTTCTATTCAATTATGGGATGCTGTTTTTACTTCCATACGTTGTGTAGTCTCTATGTACGTAGTAAACTGTTTGTTAGGTATCGCACTTGTAGATCCTTTACTTATTGGTACGGGGATTAAGAAGTAGAATCTCTTCCGGACTATTGTTTTAAAGAATATATCCTAAACAAAACTCTTGATAGGGATTCTATTTTATAACTTTCATACATTTGTTCTTTGTTTTATTTAGTCGACTGCATAAAAAATATACTTTTATGAAGTATTTTATTTGTATCTTTATAAAATTCTGATTTTGTCACGAAATCATTATCCTTGAACATGTATTTGCGATTTTAAACAAATAATAAATTAAGCCACTGTTTAATAAATTGTTAATTATCTATTTGGTGAGTTGATGTATTTCATTTTAAAAAAAATATAAACATCATTTCTCATTTATACTCAATAAAATACATCAATTCTCAAATTTTGTAGGCATTATCTGTGTTGTAAAACCATAATTTTCAAACAGTAATGATTATTTTATGCTCCCCAAATCCCTCCTCGGTTAGCCCCCCCCCCCCCCC